>JAPYZD010000604.1:0-31318 GCA_030522725.1 Ichneumoninae sp. B BG-2022a
AAATTTTGCCGGTCGGATCGTGCAATCGGATGAAATCCTCGCGATGACGAAGAATTTCGAGGTAAACGATAAAACAAATTGTCTTCACAGAAATTTGCACACCGATCGGCAACCGTTGCGTGTGTAATTCTTTAATTGCCGTGCTTTCGTAAAACGAACTCGCCGGCCGCAGTTCCACGACAGTTTCCACATGGACACGCGTTGAAACTTAAGAGCAGTTGCACGGAAGTTACAGATGGCGCCACTGGACGTATCCATCCGCCGAAACGTCGTCAACAAGAGCGTTGGCGTGCGACGCAAGGACGAGCATATATTTACGTGCTAAACGTTGAATGGAGTTTCGAGAAAAATCCGAGTGTCGTTAGTGGGAAAACTCGTCGCTAGCAGAGCGTCCTCTCGCACGTGTACGAGCCTCAACGACGACGATGAGCCGCTGTTTCTCGGGAAAGACTATCGAATCGCGTCGATGATTCAGACTATTTCGAGTGTACCGAAAACCTCGTCGATCAAAGGACGACATTATATGCCATATCGGGGCTGTTTTTTTTCTTATTAAAAATTATGATCAGTTCTAATTAACGAACGAGGGAGACCGAGGGGTGACAATGTGGAAGCCACGTGAGTCGGGTTGCTCGGGCTGACGACGATGAGCACGAGGCACGTTTCGCTGGACGGAAGCCCGTGATCGAAGCTTTCGCCCCCCTCCTCCCTCCCCCCTAACGCCGTTTGCTATATTTGAAACTCGTTACCGGGCCGGTTTACCGTGAACGTATGTGCGCTAAGACTACACCGATAACATTGTAAAGTCTTGTCGGAATGGTTTTTGTTGTATCAAGGATTAGCAGCTGTTAGCCATACTTTGCAACTTAAATTTAAAAGAAATCCTATTTTATTACAAGCGAGTCTTCGGTATCTTGAATCTTGCCTAGCAAGCTCTAGAACGTGTTGAAGCTGTTCGTAAAAAATTGACATTTTTTCCCCCCTAACTGGAAAGTGAATACATATCGCGTTTTCATAAATGATAGTTATCGACCTCTTAAAAATCTACAGATAGATGTAGAAAGGCGTATTTTTTTTTTTTTTTTTTTAAATTCATCCACCTAAGCGGATTGTCTCGCGGAGCTCTTTGTATCTCGGTGCCGAGGGCCTTCCGCGGTGTCTGACATTCACCGCTATAACGCAACATCAGCAGGCAAAGGCAGCACGTGGCGAGCTCGACTGGCCGGCGCTCTCGATACGCAGCCGCGCTTAACGCTCTTCGCACCCACACTAAAGCCACCGGCACACATATATCCGGCGATGTTTAGTAATATACTCGCAAGATCGCTTACGTAACAGCGTCTGTATAGTGCGGTATACATAAGAGCGCGGCAGGGCTCGTGCTCGCTGGCACCGCTGCATTATACAAGTATCCGATATACCTTGGTGTGATGTACGATGACGCAACTTCACTAAACTACTATAAAAGCACGCTATCACTTACAGCTTACACGAGCCCCGGTAGTTAGCACTGTGCGGAAAGCCATATCTCATTCCGTTCTCAAAATGTTTCAATAAAACACGCAATCGGCTCGTACGACGCTTAATGCCATACAGGAATCGGGTTCCAGTAACTCTTGACAACCCGATGACTCGAAATAACTTCGACACTTTCCTTCCTAATTACATATTAGATTATATGTATAATTATTTTTATTATATGATATTATATGCCATAATATATTTTCGAAATTATGTAAAAACTGTACATATATATAATATAAATTTTGTTTCCGAAAAATCACATTTCGTTCTCAAAATGTTTCAATGAAACACGCAATCGGCTCATATGACGCCGATATTAGGAAAGAAACGACTTTAGCCCTTTCTTTCCTAATTACATATTCGATATTATATATATTTATTTTATTGAAATACTATTATTTATTATCAAAAGTTTTTACCTAAACTATATCCATACAAATTTCCTTTTCGAAAAATAGACCCGGTGCAAAAAAATGGTCAGTCGAGACTTTTGTATTAGCTTGAAGACAAATAACTAGGATTGTCACTGCGGAACATTATTGAAAAAATGTTAAATTGCTTCTTCTATAGTCGATTCAATTTCGGGTTGCGGGACTTTGAAAAAAGATTCTCGAAAAATTTGAACATATGTATATATTTAACAAAACATATCTCATCTGCTCGAGCTATCGCTATTTTCTGTGCGCAACGAGTAGTCGAAAACTACCAGAACGGCAGAGGCACTGCGAAAGATCTCTGAGGTCGAGTATCCGAGTACGACGAACCCGAGCAATCCGAGCGCGAAATTTAATTTTATGCGTACATCGTACCCCAACAAAAAAAAAAATCTTCGCTTCGGCATTTCGGGGCAACGATCGTTCGCAAAGTTCGATGAGCTTCCGTGGCCTTGATTGCCGTTATTATCATTGTTATACACGCGGCCTTCCTCAAGGCTCCGCGAAGCTCTCGTGAGAACGGACTATTCGGGTGGCACACCTGAAAATTCTTATGTCTCTCAGCGGACCGACGACGTAACAACGCTCGCGGATTAAAGCCGGCGAGCGCCGCCGTGCAAGACCGCCCCCCCCCCCCCTCCCCCATCGTCTCTCCCGTACTCTCTCGCCTCATTCCCCTCCCACGCAACGGCAAACAACTGAGCCGGCCCGCGACTGCAAGGCCCAAGGCAAAACGCTCTTGTGTAATCGCATAACTACTCTCCGGAGAATGCAACCCGCCAGCACGTGTTCTATCTCCACCGAGGGATTGTTCACGTTCGGTCCGTTGCGTCAGCTCTCGAGCGTGCGCGCGGACACCGCGCCGCACGGAAAACTGCGCAGAGACAGATCTACGTAGATGATAAAGATTGCGACGCCCTTTAATTTTTTCCTTTTCTCCTTAATCCTCTATTCTGTTCCATTGTGTTTTGTTTTTTCCTCTCTAATGCTCAACTTCGAGCCGTTTCGCAATTCGTGCCTGGCGTCGAGGAGAGAAGAGGGGGGGATTTTAATCGGGGGCACCGAGGCGATGAAACTAAATATTTCCATCAGCGAGGCCGTCTCGGTTATGCAATTTTTATTTTTTTGATTATTAATTTACATATATATATATTAATGGTAATAAAATTCATTCAATGCAGTGATTGTATTTATTTATTAATTTATTAGGAAAGATTACAAGGAAAGAATAGGCTTTTAAACGTAAAAAACCGTATGTGGCGAATATTTTCGCTTAGAAACTTTCGAAAAATAATTACACATTAACAGTAAGAATATGATAAAAAGTTATAAAATATATATTACAAAAGGATACAAAATATATATATATACATATATATATATAATTTTGAATTATTGCTATTACTATTTATTATATTTTATTGGAGATGAAAAGATGATTCGATTCTGTCGAGGCTCGTCGCTCGGTTGTCCATCGAGTGTCGCGACCCTGGCACGATTTTCGCTGATGGACAAATGCACACGCGGCTCGTATTTACAAAGTTACCGGCCGCGAGGTCGTACGTATGAATAAAACTACCATAAACGGCTCTCCCTCCCGGCGTTTCTATTCCTAAGACGCGCGAGATGTTATTTCCTCGTTCCTGATTCCGCGTAATTCATCGTACTTATACTATGTATGTGCTGCGTAAGACACTATCGCGGAGATCTCGAACGTACGCCGCTGTGGCGTTCGCGACCTTCCCGTCGTCGTCTCTCACCCATCGATCACGCTCCACGCGCTCGCTCACCTCCGCTCGACTACGAGCTTGGATTTTCCGTCGCGAGAAAACCCTGATGAAATTCTCGTCTCCGGGACACTTCCGTATTTCCCGGGGTTTCCACTTCCGTTTATAATAAATACCCGCGAGCGGAGAACATAAATATTTGTCCGTCAAGTACGCTCGGTTGATTGATTCTTTCTTCGATACTTCCTGTTTCCTCGATTGATGATACCCTCGAGAAAAAAAACATGAGAAACGATCATTCGATCTGAGGGAAATAAATTAAAAATCGAAAAGATCTACAAACCTTCTTACGGAATAAATAATTATTCAACCTATGATCGAATTTTCTAATAATTTCTATCGTTAAATTTTACGAACCGGTCGTGCACGTCGTCAAAACTGAACTATAAAAAAATTATTTTTTTATTACTAAGATTAAGATTAAATACTATGTACTGTACCAAGTACTCTAATCGAAAAGATCCACAGAGTCACTCTCTTACGGAATAAATAATTATTCAACCCATGATCGAATTTTCCACTAATTTCTATCGCTCAACTTTACGAACCGGTCGTGCATGTCGTCGGAACCGAATGATAAAAAAAATGATTTATTTATTCGTAATCTTAAATATTATCTACCGTATCTAAGCGATAAAAACCTCCGATCAATGATCACATTTTTCATAAACTTTTAAAATTTCTGTTGCAGATGTTCTAAGAAGACGAATTATGGTGGCAGAGTTTGTCGCCCGTCAGAGTGGATCGCCCATCAACGGTGAAACGGCCTGTTTGAACAGCAACATGCCGGCGAGCCACACGATGGCCCACGCCGGTCACGGGGGTGGCAGCCACGGTGGTCACAACGGTCACGACGCCCACGGGCCGATGCCTCCCCTGACTCATCCGTCGCACCACGGTCCTCCGCCCTCGCAGCACCAGCAGCACCAGCAGCACCAGCAGCAGCAGCAGCAGCAACAGCAGCAGCAACAGCAGCAGCAGCAACAGCACCAACAGCACCAGCAGCATCAAGATCAGCAGCAACAGGCCCAGCACCATCACCACGACAGTCAAGGCTCCCATCCGGACAATTACTCTCAGAACTTCGACATAAGAAAGGAGCTCTTCTCGCAGCGCAAGCAACGCGAGTTCATCCCCGACAACAAGAAGGACGACAGTTACTGGGACAGGCGCAGAAGGAACAACGAGGCCGCGAAACGTTCGCGGGAGAAGCGAAGGTTCAACGACATGGTCCTCGAACAGCGGGTAATGGAGCTGAGCAAGGAGAACCACATACTGAAGGCCCAGCTCGACGCCATAAGGGAGAAGTTCGGTATATGCGGGGAGTCGGTGATAAGCACGGAGCACGTGCTCGCCGCGCTGCCAGCGGAGCCGCCGATAAGCGTGAAGAGGGCAAAATTACCGGCATCGGCGGCGTTGATCTACGCGAGATCGCCGAGTCCCGTTCACACGTCGGTGATACACCAGCCGGTCAGCGGGGCGAGATCACCGAGATCACCGGCCCAGCTCTACGTACCCGAAACGACCGCCTATCCCGAGACCGAGAGCTTTCAGTATCCTTATCCACATCCGGCGATGCACTTCGACACGACGAGCGCGCTGAATCTCTCCCGCGGCCGGAGGCCGCAGTCGCCCTTCGAACTCTCCTCCGGCAGCGGCGACGAGAGCATGCAAGTCATACCCTCCCAGAACAACACCTCGAACAATTGCTTGCCGCACAAACTAAGGCACAAGTCGAGAATCGGCGACAAGGACGCGGCCAGCGCGCTCCTCGCGCTTCAGGGCATAAAGCAGGAACCCGGACCGAGGGCGTCGCCACCCTGGGACAACGAGGGCTCCAGCGACGAGAGGGACTCCGGCATATCGCTCGGAACCGAGTGGACCGGACCCAGCGTCCAACCCGTTCCCGAGACCGAGAGGGAAGTCAAGTCCCGACTCGATCGTCTCGCGTGCGAAGTCGCCTCCCTGCAAAACATCCTTCGGCTCGGCAAACCCGGCGACACCCACGTACCGCCACAGATATTGCCCGGACCCGTCACAACCTCCTCCATCGGTGGCAGTCACGGATAACTGACGACGAGCGGCATTCACGTCGCCTCCTGACTCACCTGACTCCTCTCTCCGTCTTCGTTATAATCGCGACCCGCCCGGCATACTCGTAGGCCGACGAAAATCGACTTTTTTTTTCTCCATTCTCTTCATCGTCGTAATTATTGTGCGGGCGCAAAAAGAACGAACAGGAAAGATCCGTGGGCGGGAACGAGAGTACAGAGACGGGGAGTGTGCGCATAATTATCCAGTCGCGGTGACTACCACGAAAAACCGCCCTCGTGAACATAGTAGCTTTTAGTACGATGCCTAAACTTTAAGTAAATTATGATTTAATTATTAGATTATTTCACTCGTTGTTATTATTATTATTATTATTATTATTATTAATATTATTAATGTGTATTATTGTATTATATTATTGCTATCGTGTTACGCGAATTGTTGTTCGAACGATGTTGACAACGCTGTTATTGCAACGAGAACGGTAGAAACAGCGGCGTTCAACTAGTTGAATATTTAAAACTTGATCGCGCAACCGGCTATCTCATCACCGCCAGATTATCCCTTAAGCGATTAATCACACTATTATCCTGCATTATCATCTGTAAATCTAGTGCTCCTCGCTTATTTGTTTTTTTTTTATTTTGTTATTATTTTCTATCGTTTTTCCTTTCGTCAAACTTGCTAATCGTGAAGTAGTGATTTTTAAATCGAAATCGATAATTGATTTTTCTTCTCGCGTATTTAGAGCATTGTAAATATTCGATAAAAAAAACAAAAAACAAAGAAAGCTTATGTGTGCCGTGTGTTAAAAAAAAAATTCGAAGTGCAAAAAATTTAAACGTGAAAGTATTGAAGAAAAAAAGCCTATAGGTGTATGTTGATATTTTTAGTGTACACTATCGCGAGAACATCTACGTAGTCTCTATTCAATATGTAATAACACACATTGCACACATAAATTCATCGTATATATATATATATACATACACACACAAAAACAAATACACATATATAAGATATATTTTTCAAATTTATGTATTTTTCCAATATCGTGATTTAAGAACGATAGGGCGCTAATGTTTTACCGCACATGCTGTACGCAGAAGGGTTTTTCTTTTCGAAGTTGCGACGATCGAAATTTATCGAGCGAAAATATGTAGGTGTGTGAGAGAGAGAGAGAGAGAGCGTGTGTGATGGAGAGAGAGCGAAAGAGCGACACACGCAAAATCGTCCGAAAAGTTGTGCGTATTAAGTGTATTATTAGTGAAAGGGAATTTTTATTCGTGACAGGATAATTTGGCTGCGTTATAAAATTCTTTTTAAACTCAAAGCGACGTACCAATACGTTCGATGTACCATTCAATTAATTGTCTATCAATGAGAAAGAAGAACAAAAAAATATATCCTGTCACGATTTAATTTTCCCGTACGGCCAATGATATTTATACATATAGCGAGTTGGTGTCGTTGGCCGATCGTTATGTATTATATAAACTACGTGATACGGCACGAAGCGCCGTTTATGAAGTGGGAAGACAGAATCCACGTTAATTGTAAAAAAAGAAGAAAAAAAAAACGCAAATGAGTAACATGCCAATCAGCGACAGCGATTAATAATTTTAAGCGTAATTCTCCCCCTTGAGCCCCCCCCCCAAACTATTTATTACATTAATCGAAAAAAATGAAAAAAAAACACGGTGATGACGATTATTCGACGTGTGTATTATAGCTTTGGTACTATTTATGTGGTGTTTACGAATATAACTATTCAAACAAACGAGAAAGAATTTAAAAACGTGATCCATGTTGAAAAAAAAAAAAAAAAAAAAAAAAAAATGATACTACCGTGAATAGTATCGTGATAAGTTTTTGTGAGATCATTTTCTTTTCCACGAGAAGATCTCACAGCCCTATTAAACCCGACACAAGACTGTTTATTACTATTGGTGTTACGTGTGGAAGTTAAACGCGCCGAGCTTTTTACTTCCTCGTTGGTTTTTTTTTTTATATCGATGATCACTCGAGAATGCTGAGATACAGATACACTCGCGACTCGTCGCGATTCTTCGTAAGAGTCGAAAAATATTGTATAAACAAAAAAGAACAACATACGAATAATATGATACATGACTGGTGAATAAATGTGCCCAGCAAAGAGATCGCATTATATTTTCTTTGAAATTTTATATCTTTCGATGGATTTCTTTTTTTTTTCGAGCAAAGACCGAAGAATCCTTTCCCTCTATCACAATTACGAATTTATCGATTGCGCAGTGCGTCCAAATAATTTTACGTTTCTTCGTCGACGCGAGGTTGTCTCGACTGTACGAGCGAAATTTAAGATAAAACATTACCGCGAGTGCCTTAAATAAAGTCGGCTGCGATGCAGAGACAATTAACTGCGATTATAAATATACAACGGTAGGTTCTAGTCGCCGAGGGCTCGAATCGTATCGATAACGCGATTATCTCATTATATTCAGCACTGAGTGTAAACGATCACAAACACGCTCCTCGATCACATGTACATATATATATATATATATATATATATATATATATATATAAAATGAAAAAGAAAATACGCTGAGCATATTGTACCCATACCAAAAAATTCGTATCCTACGGGTACCGGGGAGCATACGGTCTCGAGAGCGAACAGCAGAACGAAAATATCGGACCGACAAAGAATCGTAAGACGATGCGAAATAATGTGTTTTTATTTGTCAAACTCGAATACAGTTCCTAATATATAAAACGAATGACGAATTGCGCGAAGGCGGTTGACTCGATATCTTTCTCCGGTTGCTCGATGTGCCGAACGAATTTGTGCGTATTTAGCTTCTAAGTACATATCAAACCAGCGTGTAGTTGTAATTGTACTATATCGGTATTGAAATAATAAATTTTCAATGTTTTTTGACAGTATATCGCAACAATGTTTTATTTAAACATTCTCATTTCTCTTCCACAGCGTCGACTTGGTGATATACATAATCGTAGAATTTCATAACGTCCACGATCGTTCGAAAACGGTTCGATCGAAGGGCGTACAGCTTTTTTTTTTGTCATTGTAAAATATAAAAATTATGTTGTAGACATTGATTAAAAAAAAAGATTGATTGCTTCTGCGTATAATGCCCGTACTGCGATTGCATAGAATTAACAGTACACGGAGAGTAAATAATTAAATCTCGATGATAATTTTTTTAAAAAATCTTAAATCAGTGAATTATTTAACAATTATCGTGTTACATGATTTCCAAGTATGAAGAATGAGGAGAATTATTGCTATGCTCTCCAATTGTCACAGAATTCACGACCTGCGCAAAACTGTTGGATAATATTAGGCGAAGTGTGTCGCGATCCCCGCGAACGAGTCTCAATGTTTGTCAGTCGATTCGATAATTACGTTCACTTGCGTTTCTTGCATTTGGTTCTGCCGCGGCGACGGCGCGAGGCGTTCGGTCGTGCGTCCGTTTTCTTCGAAGATCTGAAATTTCGCAATGTCGTCGAAGAATTAAGAAATCGCTATAATCGATCGAAAAAAAATATGTCGATTATAGAATTGACACTTACCTGTGCACTCTGTTGACGGTTACCGAAGTCGTATGTTTTTTCAGGGTCAAGTGCTGCTGCACAAGCTCGGCCAGTTTTCCCTGTTGCGCCAACATTGAGAGAAAAGTGCAAATAAATTCGTCGTAATTGTGGGTTCTTCTGCAGTCATCGATCTGGAATGAAAAACGATGGATGTTAATATTTCGCACTGCAAGTCTGCAAGTCTGCAAGTCTGTAGCCGACTTTACAAAAACATTGTGTCTTCTTCACTCGCTTACTACATCAATCATTTTAATACTAGACAATTCGATTGCTTGGCGTTAAATTACAATGATGTCGACCTACTTTGTATTTGTTTCTCTTGTCGTTCTCATCTTTGAGGCTCGTTTCGCATATGTTTATCTCGTGTTCAAGATTCTTCAAAAGCGCGAGAAGATCCTTCGGTGCGAAAGTATGCGGCTCGAACAGTTCCGGATACTTGGAGCATAATTTTGGATCGATTTTGTCGACCTTCTTCTCCTCGGTAACGGTGTCACCGTTGCTCGTCTTCACTCTGGCGTGCGGTATCCTCACCTCGCCGGACAGGCAGACCTTTTTGTGCAAATGACCGCTGTCGGAGACGAGCCTCTTGCCATTTATGTTTATGTTGCCCAGCGATCGACCTGATGGAAAAAAAACTTCATGTACAATGAGTTTCAGTACTTGCGAATTATTAATCTCTTAAATTTTACTCACTCAAACCCGCCTCGTGCTTTTCATCCCCGGCAACTCGTATGACGACGAATTTTTTGAAGTCCTTCGTCGATGTAGGACTGCTCTGGCCGGAATTCCATCCCCAAGCTGCAAACAAAAATTAAATAAAACAGTAAATCCATTTATAATCATTCTTCGGAGAGTTTACAAAGATGTTGTATCGATAGTCGATCAACTAAGATGTGTGCTGCAACTTTGTCTGGTATGACCTGGAAGCAAATTTTCACTTGGCTAGTAGAAATCTCTCCTCTGAAGATCGAGGTGGCTGTTCTCCAGCAACTTGACATAACTGTAACGCCAAAGTGCTAATGAAGCTGTGCGGGAGATCGGTAGGGGAATGTGTGAAAGATACATAAACCAAGTTCACTCCACCCCGGAGGTTCAGTAGCCCGAGCAAAATCTCCGACAATGCAAGTGCAACGAAAATTTGGTATTATTTTTCTGCTCTGTGGGTCGATCGCATTTATCGGTGCATCGAAGTGTCCCGAGCCAAGAAAGCCTCACGTTAGCAGCTGCACGATTTTTTACAATTGCGTAAATCTGCCCGATGGAGGATACGTCTGGGTTCCGGCAAAGTGTGCCGATGGTCTGGTAAATTTATCCAAACTCGAGTAACTTTGTTTTTATCACTGACAAAACAACATAAGTGATTTAGTAGCCAGCCAGCGAACAATCGTTGAACCGTACAAGAATAAACTGCTAACTGTTCCCAATTTTGCTTTCTCATATGTTTACATATGAATTTGCCTCCTCTATGAGGAAGCAAATTTATGTTCCTTTATTCGCGAAGCTTTCTCTACGACGAAGCCAAAAATACAGAAAAAATGCAAGCTTTCTCATAGAAGAAGTTTTGCGAATAATGAAATATTATGAGACAGCGGTATAAAAACTTGAATTTTCACCTTTTATGAGAAAGCGATACGAAAATTTGAATTTTCAATTTTTATGAGAAAACGATACGAATATTTGAATTTTCAATTTTTATGAGAAAACGATACGAACATTTGAATTTTGAATTTTTATGAGAAAGCTATACGAAAATTTGAATTTTCGACTTTTATGAGGAAGCAATGTGAAAATTAAAACAAAAAATTCAGGTGTTTCAGCCATACTTGCGCTTATGCGTTTTACCGGGTGACGCATGGACATGCGACAATTTATCGACTGATTCACCCGTCGTTACCAAGAGCCACGCAAGTCCAGAGGTGATTGACCCCGCACAGACGAGCTACCTCGGAAACACCCAAGAGTTATCGCCGTTCGCTGGTAGCCTGTCGATCGGGGAATCCTATCCAATGGACGGGGCCTCGGAACTCGGCAATCTACGACTCCCCGCAACCCCCTACCCTCTGATCGAGATCGTAGATGGTACCGAAAAAAATAGCAAGGACGACGACAAAAAAGGTACGAAGAACAACGCGCTTCCACAGGACATCGAGCACAGAGTAGAAAATTATCTGTATCAATTTTTCAACGAGCAACAAAAAATCCCCACGAGTAACAAAAACGGTATCGTCAACGGAGGGCAGGAAAATAATTTCACATGGCTCAGAGGATTCGTGAAGAAAATGCTGCTCTACGAAAATGTCAGAGTGCCCATCGAGCAGCGAGTATTTTCCGCTGTTGGGCCGATCGCACAATTCGGTAGCGCGACCTGCGAATCTGCCGCGGAAAACGCAGCCGGGAAGAGCGATTATCTACGCGACATTAACAACCATATTTTGAAGTACCTGGTTCAAAGTTACATTCTCAGTAGGAGACAATCTATGCTCGGGAAGTCGAAGAAGAACACTAAAAAACCTCCGTCTACGACGACGAGCGGAACACCGGAAGTCAACCAGCTGGAGAACGATGAAACGGATTCAACCACTGTGAACTCGAGTGAGCGAGAGGCTTCGATAAATTCGATAATCAATGGTCTGAAAGACGACAACATCATCGCTGTGAAGGGCAACTTAGGAGCGAAAGAATACGTGACGATAGAGAAGTACAAGTCACTCTCGACCCAAGTGAACGTCGAGGTGATCGAAGTTGTCGTGTGCGCCAAAGGCATACGCCTTCCGAACCGTACCGACTGCACGAAATATTATACGTGCGATCCTGGGACCGCGACTGTCGTGGAATTTTCTTGCTCGTCGAGGACCGCCTTCAATGATTACAATCGCGTTTGCGAAGCTCAGAGGTACAAAGCGTGTGCCAAGGAACGCCTATCCGAGCACAAACTTTCTACTACTCTGCATTCGACTCGGTCTACCGAAGCTCCAGACTTGACCTCGGCTCGTACGGAAGTTCCTGCAAATAGGAATCCTTGTCAGAGTACAGGAAAATTCGTGGACGAAGTGTCGGAAAAACATTACTACGTATGTTACTCGTCGGTTGGAAATTCCGAAAATATGGAGTCCATAAGAATGACGTGCCCGAAGGATTTGATATTTTGTCAGGGAAAAAGCGTGTGCACTGCTCGAAGCCGGTGCTACGAGTAATACAGCAGGCGAATTAAATTTGATAAAATAGCCATTGTAGTAACACATACGGTTTTAAAATTATTAATATTATTATTATTTGTTGTTGACGTCAGTTTGAGCGGAAGATCCTACAAACAGGAATCCTTGTCAGAGTACAGGAACATTCGAGGACGAATTGTCGGAAAAACATTATTACGTGTAGTTGTCGAATGTGATCGATGAGAAAATTTCTTTCTTTCATTTGCTGCAACTTCGGAACGGTCTAATTTCGAAATACTCTTCTTTTTGGTTTTTAATTGAGAGACGCAATTACACTTCGACCCGGGTCTTCAGAACGATGTTTATTATGTCTGTTTATTTTTATTGTGATCTTTTTCTTTTTGGGCGCTCATGGCGTTCTTATTAAATCGGCTATTACTTGTGTGTGACCCTCCATGATGTGTTCTATTGTACTTCTTGACTATTTGTGATAGCTATAATTATGCGGTTTATTATGTTATTCCAGTTAGACAAGCGTCTCAGTTGTTGTTTGTCGCTTGGGAAGCCGGCATGCGTGTCGATATTTTACATTTTATTATTTAATTGCTGTAGACAGTCACCCAAACAGAAAACAGGCGCGAGTGTTTATCACGCTATGAAAGTTAAAATATTATTACGTGTCTTATTCGTCAGATGAAAGTTTTGGAAGTATGGAGTCTATAAGAATGGCGTGCCCGAATGATTTGATTTTTTGTCAGGAATACAAAATGTGCACCGCTCGAAGCCGTTGCTACGAGTAGACGACTGATTAAATTTGATAAAATAGTCATTGTAGTCATACAGACGGGTTTTCAATTGTTATTATTGTTCGCTGTTCGAACTTTTCGCGCTCACCTTGCGTCGGCGAATTGAAAGCCGATCCAATTTCGGACGATGTGTCCGTGCTCGAGGAACTGTGAGCCGGCGATGTTTGGATTCTCAGTGGGGTTGCGTAATCTAGAGCGCACATCACTACCTTTTCCATGTTACTGTAAAACAACAACAAAACATATTATTCACGAGTACTGCGAGGACAGCGTTTCAGATCGAGAAAATATTGTTCCCGAGAGAGTTACATGTTTAGTTCAGTGGAAAATAAATGAATTTTTTTTTTTTCAACCAGTAAAATAAATTGTTTGTTAATTTTGAAAAATTTCCCTCAGATCTCCTTTTTCTTCTTAAAGCGCCACACATGAAAATTGCGTCGAAAACGAATTACCTCGCATCAGATTTTCCCATGTTAACAGAATTCTCCTCATTCTCATTATTGGTCTCGCTCGATCTTTCGACATTGACGCTCGGCACGTTCAGCGCTCCGTCGACGTCGTGCTTGCAATTGATTTCGTCTTCGGTTTTGCTTCGTCTGTCGTTCATCTTTTCATTTTTCTCGTAATCGACGTTACTCTTATCGATAACGCCTTCCTGATGACTCAGCTTGACGAGCTGTTGCAGAGCTTCCAGCACAATCTGTCTGTTTGTTTTCAGCATGGTGAGCTTGTGCGATATGGCGAGACGTCGGTCGGGCACAACGGCCATCAGATTGAATCTAATGTCCTGCAGTTGTTCACCGGTAGCCATGCCCAGGCGATCGGTTATAACGCGTCTAAATTGCTCGGTCCACTCCTCGTGCTCCTTCCAAGGACCGTGATCCATCGGATAAGGCTTCAAGCCGTCCAGCTCAAAGAGCCTACCGTTTATCGGAACGTAACTGACGAAGTGAAAAGCTTCGCCTGTGAATCGTCCCGTCGATACACCGGTGTTTTTGTCCTGGCGTCTCTTCGCCTGCGGCATCGCGTGCGAATTGTGGGCACAGGCCAACTCGGGAGTGTTGCCGATCGCCCAACCTTTGTTCTCCGGACACATACCGGAAGTGTGAACCTTCAGCCGGGATAGGGTCGTGCCCAGATGAATGCTCGGACAGTTCAGAAGAACCGAAAGCAAGGCGTGGGTCGCGCAACTGTTCGGAACGACCTGGAAAAATGGTGGTAACGAAAACAATAAGTAAATCAGTGTAAATTTGAAACGAAATATCGAGAAATTCCGTTTTCAATCTCCAGACGGTGTTCTTTTTTACAGAAATGTCGTAATTGAGTAAGTTATTAGTAGAAATTGCTATGATTATAAAAACTATGCGATGAAAAAGTTTGTACTTTTAACAGGCATTTTTGCAAACAAAGCTTCACAATTCTTTTTCTTGTTCATTTTACCATTTATTTTTAAGTTGTAATTGGAAATTGCAACGATTATAAAAACTACAACATAAAAAAAGGTTTCTACATTTACCAGACATGTTTGCAATTAAAAATGCAATTCTCTTTCTTCATAATTTTACAATTTCTTTTTATCGCCTAATTTAATTCATAATTAAAAAAAGAATTGTTAAGTGAACAAGAAAAAATAATGAATGTTTACGGACAAGAAATGATTGCTGAATGTGTAAAATTGTTTTACCCGTGTACTTGTTTCTTTATTTAAAACCATTTACTTAATGGAGGGTAAAATAAGTGTACCTGTTGCGCAAAGAAAATGTTATTGACGATGTCCTCATCTTTGACAAAGCTCTCATCCTGCTCGACGATTTTCCTTCGTGACCTGCGTTCCTCTATCCATCGGAAGAGAAATATGAAGCCATACACGGGCCCTTCGAGAGATTTTTGGAGGTCGTATATCTCCTCCACTTGGACTCCTTTTACTCCGAAGTCTTCCAAAAGGAGAGTGAAGAGCCCTGCGTGCATACAAGGTCCATTAGTGACTGTATTTTTTTTGCATTCATAAAAATTTTTTTTTCAATAATGCTAGAATGAAAATTCTGAATAATGGCTCGGAAATAAAATTCCGTGAAAATAAAATAAGTAATCGAATTTGTTACATAATTTTCAACAATATTGCAGAAGCATTGTTTCGACACGTAATTATTGTTGTTCTCACCTGGATCACTCTCGAGCTCGAGCCAGCCCTCGGTCAATCGATTTATATCGACAGGCATCGCAAAATAGATAATTATCCTCTCATTTTTTCCGGAGCATCTTTTTTCACAGCTCTTCTGTCACATTCGCGACGCCATTATTACATTATCCCAAAACATCACGTGTCGTGTGTGTGTGCGCGCAGTAAATAAAATACTGCGTTGTTGCGACTTGAAGTTTTACGATTGGACGGAAATTTCAAAGCTTTGATGAACGAAAGAGTAAATAATATTCTCCGGTTTCCCGTCGTTTTATGGGAATTATCAATGTTTTTTTTGTTGGTTTTTTAGTGAGGAATTATTACATTTCGGGTTATGTATACCCGCTCGAATTTATGGTATAGTATATTGGTATTGGTCGCGTCTGGCTAACTGTTTGACCGACGGCCGAAATGTACTTGTCTCGAGACGCTACCGCAGTCTTTTAATAAGTTCCTAATTTTTTAATTGAAGTCGTATGGCTCACTTTATTCAGCTTTGAGTGGCACGGTAAATATATAAGAAGCTGGTAATGTAACCGGTAACTTTACGGGAAATCATCGAAACTAATGTAATTTACTGACAATATTCATAATTCATACAAATATACAAGTTCGATGATCGATAAAATGATTGAACTAGCGCTAGATCTTAATAGCTTACCACATACGAAGCAACCGCCTGCCCCGGAGTTAAATAGTAAATTATCATATATATCAGAAAACAATACCAGCGTACTGGCAATATACACGGCCTCGACTTTTACCGTCGAGCGACGGCTCTACAGGTTCATTAAAAAATGCACATAACATTTTTTTTCGTTCATAACAAAGTCAATGTCTTGCGTAATCACGCATTGAAAGCAGGTGAATTTACAAAATAGCAACGATTAACTTTAAAAATCTTATATTTTGCAACAACCTTTTCGATCTTATCGGATCCAATTTTCGTTATTATTATTACTATTTACGTATTAATTTTCATAAAATTCGCCGAAAGTAAATTATGGGGGGGTCTTTTTTTAATTCTACAAATTCTTTATTCACACGGTAACATTTATGTACAAATAAAATGGAAATATTTTTCTTCGTGCGGATAGTATTAAAAATTAACTTAAGCTTCGATTCATTGAAAAATACACCGTCGACAGGCCCCCTCGGCAGCAGCACAACCAGGATAAAAGAGACTAAAAATTATCGATGTACGATATATTGCAAAAAAAAGAAAGTAGTAAAGAAACTAAAATGCCCACCTATCAAAGGGCTCTCGGGTGTTGCATACATTCACTATTGCCTATGTTTCTTTTCGTTTCTGAGAGTAGCACATGCGCGCGGTCGGGGGTTACTGACCCCGTGATCGCATCTACATAATACTTGATTTAATATCGGAGATATGGATAACGATTCATCTATATCCGGGTAACATAGTGTACAAATTGAAGCAAAGCAAAAAAGAATCCTCGAGTCGCGAAGTACCATCCAACTTTCCGAAGGTACGAGAAAAGTTATCCAATTTAGTTAATTATCTTGAGACCTATTCATTCAGGCTTGACATTAAACCGCGCTCTTCTGTACATTATCGCTCGTAAATTTACATCCCGGTATTATTACGAGCCAGCGATTTGTATGTTAAAAATATAATAAAAAAACAAGAAATTCCTTTCGTATTTACGAAAGATATTCGTTCGTTTAAGCTGTGGTAAATATCTTGGTGCCCTCGGGCAGGATAACTTCCTCGTCGACGTCGGTGAGCGTGACAGTGAGGGGTAGAATGAGCGGCATAAGTATTTCCTGATGCTGCATAACTTGATGAGCGGTCATCTGATCGGTCGGCCTGGCGATCGTTATAGTTTTTATGCTCTGCGATTTTACGACTTGCATCTGGGTCGTCACGTGATCGTCGGTGATCTGATGTATCCTGATTGGTTGCGGTGCGCACTGTACGATAGTATTCGCCATTTGATTTTGATTGCGATTTTGATTCTGCAGTATATTCTGCTTGCACCTCTTGCTGTGAGCGTAGCGACTGCCGTTGTTGTTGAAACGCCGGTCGCAGGTCGGACACGCGTAAGGCCTCTGTCCCGTGTGAATGAAAACGTGCTCCTTCAGGGATTTCAGGCGTCGGAAGTTTTTCGGACAGTACTTGCAGTGATACTTGGCCTCGCCGGTGTGCGAGGTCAAGTGATTTGCAAGGGTGTCGGCTCGGGCGAAGGCCCTCGAGCAGTACTGGCAGCTGTAGGGTCGTTCCTGCGTGTGAGTCCTCATGTGCATCTTGAGATAAGCGTTCGTGGTGAACGGCCTGGCGCAGACCTCGCACACGTACGGTTTTATGCCGTTGTGAGCTCTGAGATGAGCTATGAGGGTGGTCGATTGCGTGAAGCTCTTCGAGCATATCTCGCACAGGAATCTCTTCGAGCTGTCGGTCTCCTTGGTCTTCTTGAAGGTACGATCGTGCTTCGAGAGATGATTAGCCAGTTGATCCTCCTTTATGAATCTCTTGGTGCAGCGGGTGCATTTGTATGGCTTTATCATGTTGTGCTTAGCGACGTGAATCTTGAGATGCTCGCGTCGATAAAATTTCTTCGGGCAGATGTCGCACAGGTATTTCTTGCCCTCGTGAACCTGTATGTGCCTGAGGAGTCCCTTGCGCGAGGTGTAACGCTTGTTGCACTCCGTGCACTCGAGACCGACTATGTCGGTTCGACGCTTTCTCGCTACTTTGCCCGATTCGTTTCTGTCGTCGAGGCCCGGCTCGATCTCACGAAGATCCTCCTCGGTGAGTATTCCCTCGTCGACGTGCTTGCCCCGGTGCTCCTTCAGCATCTCATTGTTCTCGAAGCTGTCCCCGCATATATTACATTTTCTCACCTGATCGGGATTTTTCTCCGAACATTTGTCGTAGTGAGCCTTCAGCTTGTCCTTACGGTAGAATTTAACGTTGCAGATGTCGCACTCGAAGTTCGGCTCCTCGTGGAGCAATTGGTGGCGAAGGAGAGACTTTTTCGTGCTGTATTTCTTCTTGCACGTGGGACACTCGTGATTGTCCATCGGCCAGTCGAGACCGCTCTCGAAGTCCGAATTGTTGTCGTCGTCGTCGTCATCGTCGTCCTCCGTTCTGTCCTCCTGCGCGATACCCGACGCTCTCTCGTATCCCTCCGAAATAATGTTTCTCGTTCCCTTCTCCACTTTCGGCATCAGATCGGACTTGTCGATTTTAACGTGCTGCTGCTCCATGTGCTTCGTCAACGACGCTTTCGAGCTGCACTTGCGACCGCAAGTCTCGCACTCGAAATCGGATCTCCGGCGATTCCGGTGCTGAGCCTTTCTCGACGAAGCGGTGGGATGAACTTTCTCGTCGTTTCTCGCCCATCGCACGTTACCCTTGAAGTTTTTACTGTCGACGACGTCCTCGTCCTCGTCACCGTATTCCTCCAGACCGTCCTCCGTTTTTATCTTGTCGATTATCTTCTGCGCCGCTTTGGCCGCGACGCGCTTCAGTCTCTTGTTCGGATCGTACTCCTGGCCGTGTACCATCGTCTTGTGGCTCGTCGCTATCAAATGGTTGCGCAGCGTTAGCTCGTTTCCGAATATTTTGCTGCACTCCGTGCACTTGAACGACTTCGATCTCGCGTGCTGCTGCTCCTCGTGACGCTGAAGATAATCCTTCCGGGTGAATTTTTGTTTGCAAATTTTGCACGTGTATATCGTACCCTCGTGGCTCTCCATGTGTCGTGCGAGAGATTTTTTGTGCGAATAGCTCATCGGACAGTTTGGACATTTGAGTTCGGTCTCGGTTGCTTGCGCCGCTTGAGCTTGCTCGCACTCCTTCTCGCTCTCGGACACCCCCAGATGCCACTCGTCATCGTCGTTGTCATCCAGGAGTGCTTCGTCCACGCCTTCGCCCACTTGCTCCTGACTTCCGGTTTCCAGATGGCTCTCGGTTATTTCCGTGCCCTCGAACATAACGTTTCCACCGTCGTCTGGCGCTTCGGCGTTGAACTCCCTCTCGTAAACTTTGTCCTCGAGATCTTGTTCCGACAGAACTCCCTCCACGACGTGCTCCGAACGATGCCGACGAAGCTTGTCGAGATCGCCGAAGTCTTGGTCGCAGGTGCTGCACTTGAAGCTTGTATTGTGCTCGATCGTGTGCTCGCCGAGCGCTCGTTTCGTGGTGAATTTCTCGTTACACTTGTCGCAAGAGTAAACCGTCTCGGAACGTCCGGTTTTTCTTCTACGTTTTTTTCTCTCGGGACTCGATTCATCGTTGATATCGTCGTCGGCGTGCTCCACCCTGCTGCTCGCCTCGGAGGTCCGAGTGTCGTCGTAGCCGGCGAAGTCCGACGAATCCTCGTCACCGTTCAGAGTATCATCCTGCGACACGGAAGCGGCAGCGTCCTTCGACGAATCCTTGTTTCTCTCATGCTGCTTCAGATGTTTGTTGAAAGATATTACGTAAAGATACTCTTTGCCGCAGTACGGACATTTGCTGGGGCGCTTGCCCGACGAGGAGGAGGAAGTTGAAGGACCCGCCGACGCGACAGCCGCGCTGGGCTTCGTCGGACTCGCGATACGCTTATCGACTTTTTCGCTCTTCTTCAGCGACAAAGTTCGCCTCACCTCCTCGTGCGAGTGCATGTGCTCCTTCAGGATGTCCTTCGACATAAATTGCTTGTCGCAGAGGTAACACAGGAATACCTTTTCCGGTTTCTCGGACTGTGTCTTTTTCAACCTGCTGCTGAGATTCAGATTCTCGAAGTAATTCTCCTCGTCCGAGGTTCGGCAGCGTTTCGTCAATTTTCTTTTGCTCCGACGAGTCTCGCCGTGCGCGCTCTCGTGTTTGTCTTCCGTCACCAGCGCGCGCCGATCCTCCTCGATCTTCACGTCGTTCAACGCCTCGGTCTCGTTCGGATCTTCGTCCATGAGCGTCAAGTACTCGGCGGACTCGTGAGCGCCGGAATCGACGCTGTCCTGAGCGAGCTCCTCCTCGTTTCTCGTCAACGTGTAACCCTGTTGCATTATATAATTGTGCTCCTCTATCGTTATCCCCTCGGCGTCGTTCATGCCCTCGGCCTTCACCGATTGTCTGTAAACCTCCGCCATCTCCTCGGAACTCTCCTCGCCGTCGTGAAGATACTCCGCGTGATCTTCGGTCGACTCGAGAATGGCGGCAACGTTCGATTCCTCGACCAATTCTTCGGCCTCTTTTTGCTCCATGGCTAGAAAGATTTTTGTGGGTCAGTCATGGTAACTTTTTTTTGTGTAAAAATCGTAAAGTTTTCCGTTGCTCCAATATCTAACTAAATTAAATTCAAGATTCGATCCGTTCCATTTCTTTACAGAACTTGACATTTTTTACTTATTTTTTTAATCAAAAAATGTAATGTTATATGCGATGCCGATTTGTAACTATTAAATTAATTATGTGGCTTTTAATAAAAAAAACAATAATAATCAATAAAAATCGTAAACTTTTCCGATGCTGGAATCTCTGACTCAGTTAAAATTAAAGCTCAACCTGTTTCATTTCTTCATGGCAATTTATATATTTTGGTTACTTTGTATTAAAACATTTAATATTATATGAGATGCCGATTTATGGGTATTAAATCAATTATTTAACTATTATTAAAATTAAATAACAGTAACCATAGCAACAGTAATAAATAAAAATATTATAATTTTTCTATGGTTACCAGCTTCAGCGGAGCACTGCTCTTCCGCAAGTTTCTGGACTTGCAGCAGAGCCAAGTGATCCTTGAGAAGCGAAGGTTTATCGTCGTCTACGTGCCCAGCGGTCAAGCTATCCACAGTAGCTTGGTAGTGGGCATCGACCTCCAGAGTGTGTACATCCTGGCTTCGTTCTCCATCATCCAGATGGACCTCCACTTCGTTGAAGAACAATTCTTCCTTAATATTCAGAGAATCGTATCTCTGCCTCAGTACGTTATCGGCCTGTTCGACTTGCAGCTTAAACTCGTAAGCACTGTCCAATTTGTCCGCGCATTCACAGCACACCTGTCCAGGGAGGCCATCCCCGGGTAGCATCTAAAAAAATGAAATTAAAAAAAAAAAAAAAAATTAAAAATTTTATTTTTTATATATTTTTCGTTTCAATTTTTTTTTTCGAAGGCACAGCGAATTTCGCGTGAATATCTTATCGACAAAGTATCGAACGAAATTAACCTCGAAGGAACTAACCTTCACACTGGCGAAGCTCATAGCCTTCGTCGAGAGGGAAACAACATCGTTCTCGACGAAAAGGTCCCTCATCAACAAATTGCCGAGTAAACAAACGCGGCATACCTCCGGCACTGTCGTCTCAATGGCCTCGTCGTTCTGAGCATCGTCGGCCGTATCAATCTCGACGGCGTCCATGTTTTGTTATGTATGGATACGGGCCTGATCTGGGCGCCTTCGGGCACCTCTCCGGCAGAGCGGTGCTGATTCTCGAACGCCCCGAGAACCGCTGTCGCACCTTTTCCCCGTTTAACGAACTACTCGCCCGACGAGTATAATTTTCTCGGTGGTTTGCAATAATTTCGAATATCGTTCGACCGAACAGTGTGCAAAGCTGCGTATGCACTCATCTGCAAACGAGCTCTGCACTGCCTCTCGCACGGAATCGACACCAGACGACCGTCGTGTGTACAGTGTAACTAAAACTGACCGTCACGGGGAGAGACCCCCCCCCTCCGTTCCACGATATCTCGGCAATAATCTGTTTTTCTTTATTTCAACTTCCTCGATCCGACCTCGAATACATAGAACTCTAAACTTCGGTAAGGCGTATTCCCTTCGATCTTTCGATCTATATTATACGTTAAATCCGCGATAGACTCGTTTCGAGCGAAGAAAGCTCCCGGCGATTCTCGCGCTCCGCCCCCCCCCCTTCAGCCCGCGTTCTCTCGTTCGACGTGCCGTCGAATCTAGATTGTGCGAGGGGTGAAACGGCCAGTGTCACAGGGTGTGTAAACACGCGACGGCCACCAGCGACGTTTTGTTGATCCGCCTCACGGCATCGACCAACTGTACGTTCGATTATTTATTTAGTTATTTTTTAATCAACGGTACGATTTTTATCAATCGTGCACACATATTTTCTCGCATATACGGGTCATTCGTCCCCTCTCCGCCGAGTTTCCCCGGAGAACAGTCGAGAAGTTCTTTTTTAATACTATAGTTTAGACGCGTTTTGTGCATACGAGCTCACACTGTATTGTCGTAGTGCACGCGAGCGAAGTTAACCGAACGCGCGTAGGTGCATCTCTCGCAGCTCCTCCGATTGGTCAGCATCTGGCTGCTTGCCTAGAGAGGACAGTAAACGATATAGTGAGTACCGTCCCGAGGACGTGCACATTCAATTTTCACTGCCATCTTGTTTATGTACATTATTAACGAGGCTAAGTGCGCGAAACTCGCTCTCCGGTTTCGTTGTTTTGCAATCGTTTGCATCTGTCCCTCTGGCATTGTCGCTCGTTATTCCGACGCATCGCCGATTCAGCGGAACCTGTCAACGTCGAACCACATGACATTCGCCGACAAGGTCCGTGTCTATGCGCGACGATTGTGCCCGACGAATTATTAACTTTTGTCATGCCGATATACGCGCAATTTTTTTTGTTCTCTCCTTTCGCCGTGTCGCAGATATGATTGGACTTTTGTCACTCGCGATTTTAGTGTTTCGCCCGGACGTGCCAATGACCCGAGTTTCGAAGTTATGAAATGCGGAAATTTTTGACGGTTCAGCTACGATCGATTTTTCGTATATCGCGACTCCGAGATTATCGGAGAACGGTCGTGAATGTTTAACACGGTCGTTAAAGTTACCAAGGATTATTGAGTGATCGTTGACAATTTTGCTTTGGTGATTTTCAGGCGTCCGGGCGAGCCCTGTAGGGTTAAAGAGACTCTGCGGACGGAATGAGTTCCCATCACCATCTGAATCCATCTTCAGGCGAGGTGGAGCACACAAACTTTCTCTCTGAGGACATCGGAGCTCTGTATCTGTCGGACGACTACTCCGACGTCACGCTCGTCGTTTGCGGTCAGAGGTTCAATGCCCATCGCGTGATACTCGCGGCTAGGAGCCAATACTTCAGAGCTCTCCTGTTCGGAGGATTGAAGGAATCTATGCAGGATGAAATTGAACTCAAAGGCACAACTCTACCCGCTTTCAAGGGATTGCTTAAATATATATATACCGGTCATATGTCACTGGCTAATATACGCGAGGATGTGAGTATAAATTCATTTGAAACATTGCTCAAATATAGTCATTTATCTATTTACTTATTTATTTATGGACTAAGCCCTTTTCCAAAATAAGTGCAGATAAAATGTATGATGGCATTGGTATAGTATATTCCAAAATGAAAGAGAAACTATAAATGGATGGGTAATATTAATCATTATATATGATTTATTATTATACTAATAATATCATAATTATTATATAGATAGATAGATCTTTATTTCTGGATACTCTTTAAGGCCCAAGCAAGTTGACGGACTGCAAACGAACCGAAAAACGGACACGTCCGTTGGGGAACAAAACGGACCATCAAAAACGACAAAACACACTGTACATTTTTTATTGGCGTTTGGTCTTTTTTCTGTCGCGGAAACCGAAAACGGCCCGAACAGTTTTTTTTGAAAAATTTGCTTTGGTCCGTTTTTGGTTCCTGCAACCGAAAAAGGACCAAGAACGTATTTTTATTCTGTCCTTTCATTAAACACAGAATTAAAAGCAAAACAACAAAAAAATGTTAAAAACTTAGCCAAAAATAAAAAAAAAATGTTCAGTCCTTCCTCGGTTTCCGTAACCGAAAAAGGACCAATCCAAACGTACGGTCCGTTTCATCGTTTTTGCGGTCCGTTTTGTTCCCCAACGGACGTGTCCGTTTTTCGGTCCGCTTTTTTGGTTTTTTTGCCTAAAAGCAGCCGTCCGTCAACTTCCTAGGGGGGTTTTTACACTGTGCCTGCACTATACATTTTCACCCTTATCTACTAATTTCCTTACACTAATCACATATCACTTATCTCATTACTTCTCATATCATCCTTCCCACTCTTGTCTCGAAACCAACTTTTCATACTGTCCAATATAACACAACTCAATCACAAGCTCTCCTTTCAATATCTCATTAACCATCCCATCTCCTCTCCACTTCTGTTCTCCACCCATCTTTCAAAACTTTCCACCACTTCTTTTCTCATCTCTCTCTTAGCTTCCTCACACTGACTATAATTATTATATATTATTGACTATCTATTTCCTATCTAAAAAAAAACAAAATAGTGACCCTTTTATAGGAATGATAGTATTTTTGTCAATTTATTCGTTCGTCTGAATTCTATTCTTTGAAAAAAAAAACGTTTGTTTGCTGCAATCACCGATATTCAGCATGACTTTGGTCCAAAACAAAAAACGAATAATGCATATATTTGCTTTATCAAGGTAATTTTGGACATATTGGGCCTGGCGCATCAATACGGATTTCAACATCTCGAAGTCGCGATCTCCGACTATCTCCGTGAGATACTCAACATAAAAAACGTCTGTTTGATATTCGACGCAACGAGTCTCTATCAATTGGACCGTCTAACCAAGGTCTGTCAGGAATACATGGATAAGCATGCCCTGGAACTTATACAACACGAGAGCTTTCTGCAATTGAGCCCGAACGCTTTGACGGAACTTGTATCCAGAGACTCGTTCTATGCGCCGGAAATTGATATATTTACCGCGGTCCAGTCGTGGGTCAAAGCCAATTCCGATGTCGACGCAACAAATGTCCTAGGTTTGTTCTCATCTGTCAGTGTAATTATACACCCACACACACACACATGTACACGATATAATCGATTATTCTACTGATAATTTTTTTATGCTGTGCACTTTCAAGAATTGTTATTCATTCGGCAAATATCAACCCTTAACTACACAGGTCGGCTTTGTGCACCGTACTTGTCCAGGTGAGGTCTGTGAGAGCTCGAATACGCAAACGCGATTGCAGTCTTATAATAATGAATAAATTAACTCGTAAGTAGAGATTTTTACAAAATAAGTTTGCTAAACTAAAAAAAAATGTGTCACCTGAATGACAAATAATAACTCTGTACTGGATTTTTGTTTAGTTTGCTTAAAATGTGTATCTAAACAAATGGGTATGTCAACGTCGTGGCGAGATACGCGAGACCTCACCTGTTCGGTTAAGGGTTAAAATAATAAAAAAGAATCTGCTTCAAATATTACTATTTTACGCGATTTAAATATTCCAGTACATTGTACAATTAATACGTTATTTATTTTTGATAACATTCATAACAATACTTGTATCGTTGTAATGGACAATGTGTATTGAAAAAATTGTGTACCGCAAACAGGTCAAGTGAGGCTGTGCCTCATAGCAATAACGGATCTGCTGAACGTCGTGCGACCCACTGGCCTAGTATCGCCCGAAGCGATTTTGGACGCAATTGCCGTTCGGACACAAACGAGAAATTCGGATCTCATTTATCGTGGTCGTTTGCTCATCGACGAGAACGTTGCGCATCCGAGATACGGTGCTCAAGTTTTGCAAGGCGAGATGCGAAGTTATCTTCTCGACGGCGATACTCACAATTATGATATGGAGAGAGGGTAAATTTATTGATTTTATTTTATTTACTATTATTTACCATAATTTTCTATTATTTACCAATATTTACCATAATATCATTTCGTCAGGTACACTCGTCATGGCATATCGGATTTGCAAGATCACTGTATACTTATAAAACTGGGAACTCAGAGTATAATAAATCATATCAAGATGTTATTGTGGGATCGCGATGCTCGCTCGTACTGCTACTACTTAGAAGTAAGACGAATTTGACGCTCTAAACAACAGTTTATCGAATCGTTTCATTTAATTACTCTTCGTTATCTCGTTAAAGGTTTCCATCGACCAGAAAGATTGGGTGAGAATAATCGACCATGAGAAGTACTTTTGTCGTAGCTGGCAGTATTTGTACTTTGAACCAAGAGTTGCACTCTACGTACGCATCGTTGGTACCGATAACACAGTCAATAGAGTAAGTCCGAGCCGAGCATTATGGTTGTTGACGAATAATTGTAATTGTACACATAACTCGTTTTTTCAAGGTATTTCATGTCGTGAGTTTCGAAGCATATTACACTAACCATTCGGAAAAATTATGCAATGGCTTTGTCGTCCCAACTCAAAACGTTGCCACTATGGAACGAAGTGCCAGCGTCACGGAAGGAGTTTGCAGGTAATATTATATCGATATTTCGCCTTTCTTTTGGAATAACAAGATATACATTTGATCGTAATTGATACCTGAATAATTTATTAAGGGTTTACGTCACAGTAGATGGATAAAAAAGCATGCATATTTCGTGATTTTTTCTCGGTAAACGTTTACATTATCGATTTTTTTTTCGGGTGGAACGAGGATATATCAAAGAACATTTAGACATTTTTTCATTGAATTTTATTATTATATTTTTTTTATTCTTAACAAATAATACATAACGAGGTTCTTGACGGATGAACATAAAAATTTACACAATGGTGGCCATTCGCAAAAGTCGATTTCGACCCATTTGTCAACACCGAATTAATTTTTTTTTATAAAAAAAAGTATTATAGAAAAAAGTAATATCGGTAAAAATTTTCATAAAAATCCATGAAGTCATTTTTAAGATATCATGGAGACCGATTTTAAAAATCACGTTGAATATCGACATAAAAATTTAACACCGTATTTTTGACATAAATTATCTAAAAAAAATAAAAGTTTTGCTCTCACATAAGCCTTAAATTATCCGGATATGCTTTCTTCCCGTCGACAAATAGATCTCGTAACGCACTTTTGAACGGCGATACCTCGAATTACGACTGGGATAGCGGTTATACGTGTCACCAACTCGGATCTGGCTCTATACTTGTTCAGCTTGGCCAGCCATACATCATAGATTCTATGCGGTACGTTTATTTCTGTACAGTTCTAATGTTCATTTAAATAGCGATTTTATACAATGCTCTTGCCCGTTGCAGTTTGTTGCTTTGGGATTGCGACGATCGATCTTACTCGTACTACGTCGAGGTATCAAAAAATAGCAAGGAGTGGGTCCGCGTCGCCGACAAAACGAGAGAAGCGTGTCGGTCTTGGCAGACCTTGCGATTCCATCCACCGCGGCCGATAATATTCATCCGCATCGTTGGTACTCATAATACAGCGAACGAGGTATGTAAATTGAATTTGTTTGCAGGAATTTAAAATCAATACAAGTTTTTTAGCTTCAGCATAGGCAGCTTTTCGTTAAAAAAAAAAAATTGAGATTTTAATGAAAACGTGAATTCAGAAATTCATAATGTTCTAAAACGCCGAAAAAAATCACATTTAGGAGAAAGGTGTGGATGGATGGATATGTGTGTGTGTGTGTGTGTGTGTATGTCAGCCCGGCAACATTCAACCATCTATAACTCGAGAACCGTTTTATCAATCGGATTGACATTGGGCACGCATGTAAAGCAGTTAGGTGCCTCTCTTTGTTAAAATTTACGCAATAATTGAAACATTCGTTCTGCTTTTATGAGATTTTTTAATTTTCCAAAAAAGTATGTTCGCACGTTTTGAGTTATCAGGCTGAAACTTTCTACAGAAGTATACTTGTTAATCTACTTCTACTTGTTAGTCTATGGAAAAATGAATGTTTCTAACGATTTTCGCTATTGAATTTGGTAAGAGTAGGTCGAAGGTTCTCGGTTTTGTGACATTTTTCATTTTTTTTCTTTCTTTTAGGTGTTTCATTGTGTACACTTCGAGTGTCCGGCCCGACCGGATCCCGATAACGAGCGCAAATCGCCATTGCGAAAAGGCGAAAGAATGCACGAACTCGACGGCATTCCAACACCTCCACCTCCGGAAACCGCAACGGAGGCAGTCAATATCGATCACGACGATAATCGCTCGAGTCCCGACTCTACAGCATCCGCCGCGATTGCCTAGTTTATGCGCACGTAACACTTACCCGTTTAGCCATTAAAAAAACGTGCACGCAAAGACACAAACACACATTGAACGCAAGCGTAATGTGCTAAACTTCCCAGTCACCCCAGAAACGAGCGGCAACCTGGTGACGGCCAGAAACATTTGAGACTGACCCGTACAGGTGGAAAACTAGACAAACAACAAAAATTTGTATACGAAATTATTCTTCTATGTTTTGCGAATCTCGAATTCCAGTGTTCCTTGTTCTAATGAATTAATGTGAAGCAAAAATTCTCATCGATGTTACGCATGATATTTATTGCTCGAGGGGTTGCTTCGGATCATCAGTATTTCTCATTGTAAGCTTTCGTCGTCGCTTTAACTTTAAATCTGTGTAAGTTGTACTAGAAATTGTATTCAGACGCCGCGACGAAAAACATCTCTTTCCTGTAAATATAGAATAGGATCTTTATTTTTCTAGTCTTCTTTGTTACGATGAAGAAATTACGTTACCGAAATTGTGAAAATTTAATATAAAAAGGAAAATGAATTAAATTAATGTACGAATACTGTCGAGGAAAAGAAAATTAATAAAGAGTTTCATTAATTATCATGCCAATTGTTAATCGTCTGGAAATCGTAGTTAGACAAATGAGAAAAGAGAGAATCGAAATAGCTTTAACGATAAGAGGAAGAAATAGTACTGGAAGCTGTTATAGATAGCACTAGAAGATGTACTAGAAGAAAATAGAGAGTAAAGCAGCGCACGAAGAGCAGGTTGAGAGATTCTCGGAGAGGGGAGGGGTGATTTCGGTTTCAGGACCTTCCGGGGTCTCCACGGGTCCTCTTTGTTTGCTTTTAATTACAATAAGACAGAATATATTTACCAGTCCGAAGAGAGAGTAACCAGCTTAAGTTTGTTACAAAATATAAATACATTTGTTATTTAAATTCTCAGCAAATAAAATCTCAATTGAAATTCACTCGAGGAGTGAATTTCAATTCGCCAAATCAGCAGCGAATCACTTCCGGCAGCAGTAGCTCGCGAAGAGCCAATCAACGATACAGGCTCAACTCTACGGGGTGATGGCGACAAATCAGAACTCGCGGGTTCTGATTTGTAAATCTCAGTTTTAAGGCGGAAGTAACGTCATACGAGAAAACGTCATTTTCGGTTTGAAAATCTCATTTTTCAAACCGTTTCCGAAGTCACTTCACACGTTTTTTCGTTTTGACAAATAAAAACGACCTTAATTGTTTGCTACTAACAAAGAAATGAACGTTTTAAAAATCACCCAGTCATTAGATAGAAAATGTAAGGAAGGTTCTGTACAAATTTCAAGTCAATCGGACGAATAGTTTTGAGATACGATGTCTTTTTTCAATAGTGAATTTATAAGTCCATTGTTAATTGATATCTATTTTTCGATACTTAAAGTTCATAACACTTAATTGTAACATAACTAGTAGCCTTTTAAAAAAAACGAAATTTGACCTGCGCTATGGTCATTACCCAGATAGAAAAGTGACGGCACAAGATCCACTCGGTACTAGCACGGGAACGCACGCCGTGCCGGCACAATGATGACATGTATGTCCGCATGTGACGATATTGCTTGCACGTTTACACCTTGCCGTGGAGTTTTACAGCGAGCTGGAACTGTGCAAGCAGACTTCTGATATCAAAACGCCGTGCCGTCACAATATCGTCACATGCGGACATACATGCCTGCATTGTGCCATCAGGGCGTGCCGAATGTTACGGCACGCTTTTCTTACTGGGTACCCTTATATTATTGTCTTAAGAGCGTGTAAAACACGTTCTCAGTGTATCTCTTTCACTCCGCCGAGAGCGCCACTGAGGCTATCTCTCTCGCACTCCATATTGTTTCACATGCTCTTAAGGTGAAGTGAAAGTCACGTGACGAGGCCAGGAGGCATGTGAGAGAAATGGTTGCAATTTTCAAATCAACTTTATTCAATGGAGCTAATTTTTTTGAGAAAAAGACGAATTCGGGCCGGATGCGAAATTACCGTGTGCATCCGCCTCGAATTTGCTTTTTCCTAAAAAAAATGAGCACCCTTGAGGAAAGTTCACTACAGTTTTCATTACCGACCGCGATATTTCACTTCTCCTTAAGAGCATGTGAAACACATTTTCAGCGTGTCTCTCTCACTCCGCCGAGGGCGCCACTGATGCTATCTCTCTCGCACTCCATAGTTTCACATGCTCTCAGGAACATGTACAATATTGCAGTCGGTAATAAAAACGGTAATCAACTTTTCTTACGGATTCTGGCATTCTCGATCAAAAGAAAAGTCTCAGCGAAAGCCGAGATGATATCCGCTTTCGATGTGAATTTTTGAGAACCGGTGAGAAAAGTTGATTAGTTTTCGATACCGACTAAGTCCGGCATGGATGTGAAGGGAGGTGTTTCATAAGGAACATAGGAACATAGGTTTTAAGGGGAAGTGAAATATGGCGGTCGGTAATGAAAACTGTAATAAACTTTTCTCAAGGTTGCTTATTTCTTTGAGGAAAAAGCAAATTCGAGGCGGATGCGTACGGTAATTTCGCATGTGGCCTGAATTCATTTCTTTCTCGGCAACTAGGTGGCGCTTCTATCAGTCGTTTGTGACGAGCGGGGGTGACAGACAGGTTCCCGAATGGACATCATTCTTTTTTCCAATTGGCTTGCGGTGGATATTTTAAACGATTTGTATAGTATTCAGCTTGGACGCGTCACTGGGAGTAAGGATTGAAACGTTTCTTTGACGG
>JAPYZD010000605.1:0-56796 GCA_030522725.1 Ichneumoninae sp. B BG-2022a
TCTGCAACCTTTGCGAAATTTTATGATCGCGAAATCGCAGAAGACAGCTCTCTATTTGCTCAAGCCATATTGGACTAAGGGATTTCTTTGTTTTTAAATAAAAAAAAATCCGTCCGTAACTAACTTTAAACATCTACGATTTGATCTCGAAGGAAGAGGCGCGTAATACAATTAATCAATTAAACGAACTTACCTGTCAGTGAAGTTCTATTGTAATTGTATGAAGCGCCTCTTCCGAAAGATCACTCCCACCCATATAATTCCCTTTATTTTCTAACGAGTTAGAAATACCCAAAAGAGCAAGTTACGGCAATACTTTAAAGAGAATGAGGATCGTCAACGACGGTAGCGACATAGACGGCGCGCGAAAAAGTTTAAAATTTTAGCTTTGAAATTGTGGCATATCGTCATAGAGTAGGGGTACTACGATTTGATCTTTCGGAAGAGGCGCTTCATACAATTACAATAGAACTTCACTGACAGGTTAGTTCGTTTAATTGATTAATTATATTCGAGTAATCTTATAACGATTGTCCAATTCATTTATGTCACCATGAATCATCGTCGGCCGACGAAGCGAATGAAAAATAAACAGGAAATTTTGTATTATATTAAACTGCAAGTGTTGTAGTCCACTCATCTTTATATCAGGGATTTTCCCGCGTATCTGTCGTCTATAGCAGATGCTGTCCGAGGTTGCTTTCGCTCTTAACAGCCTGTCCTCTCAATCGTACGATATTCATTATCTCTAATTGCAACTCTCCCGTCTCAGATCAGTCTTTTCGCTTCACACTGACATATTCAAGCTGAAATTATAACGAGCACTGAAGATTGCGAGGGAGATCGAGTTAGCGCCTGAAAAAAAAATTGAATAAAGATAAACCTCGGGCAGCAGCGGACTCGCCGACCTGTTCAGCAATCAATGTTAAATGAAAATTATAAATTCACCGAATAACGAGCTTCGAGTCTTGGAGTCTCGCTTCTTCGCCGTGAAAAGGTGTGTGAGAAATGTGAAAAAAGGTTTAACGCTCGCCGGGACTCTCGAATACATAAACTATGCATACAGGCGATTCCACGTCAAGTTAAGCTTCCGATTCACCCCATCTTAATTTATCCTTCCAATTTCAAATGAACGAAGACAGGTTTCCTATTAGACTTATTATTATTATTATTATTAACATCACAATAATAATAATATATTCGCGCGAGGTTGCTTAGCTACTCTGCACAGATTGTCAGCTCGAAAAATATTTCCCGATATATTTGTGAGGTGCAGAATGGTCATACCGGATTTAATATCTAATAAACGTTTGGGTGAGTAGACTAGTATCGTGAACATCGAGGATCGCCGGTCAGCTACGCTTCCACTGTACATTCAAGGGAAGTCGCACGCCGTTTGGAAATAGTATACAGAGAGTAACCTCTATGTGTCCGTCCTGAATCGACGCAAATAAATATCCAAAAGGTATATATTAAGTATATAATAAGTAAGTAAGTAATAATATAGTAAGGTATATAATAAGAGCGAGAGTAAAGTAAATCCCGTCTCGCAGGAAATAAAATTACTGTTAAATTAATCGGTACAAAATTAATTACAAATGATAATACCGACAAATACTGTGAACATGGATCGTGATATCTACGAAATAAAAAAAAAATCGTAATCTTTGACGACCAATTCGTCGAAAAATCTCGATAGGAACAGCTGATCAGGAACGTGTGCGCATCACTGGGGCGCAGCGCCCGTCTCCGAATGTCCCAGTCTGCGCCGGGCGCTTGTGCAGTGAGTATTGTCGTTCTGTGTTATTTTTTTTCCTAATCCGCAAACATCGCCATCTCCCGAAAGTTCGTTTTACTATATCGATTTAAAATCGGTCGACGAGGGTGTCAAAGGTCACGAGTATGCCGAGCGACGGTAATTGCCGCAACGTCCGGTCGATCGGCGAATATTTTTCCGGATCGCGTTTGAACGTTGTTGTTGTTGTTTTTTTTTTCTTCAAAGATGCTGTTGCTACGTTGGCTCGCCGACTGAGTTTCACCGGTCAGGTACTAGGGTTTCTTTTATATACAGATGCTCAATCGAATAAAGAGTATCAGCCGCGATTGAAAAAATAATGCACATGATTGTTCGATATTTCGTAGCTGTGTGTGTAAGGGCCATCAGTGAGTGCCGAGTGCAAAATACAATGTCGGAACGTATGGCGTTCCAAGGATCAATTTTTCATGATGAAAATCGAGTGCCCCAATATTTTTTGGCGGTCCGGACATCTAGTCGAAGTAATCACATTTTTCGGCGAAATCATCGTTGGATGCGCGGCAATCCGAGCAGGAAATAATTGGTCGTCCATCATCGTGGCACTCGTCGGCCGGTGAGTACACGCTTTTACGTCATCTATATCTATATTTTCTCACTACGATTCTTTGTCTTCTCAGCGGGAGAAGAATATTTATCGAAAGATATTTATTTTTTTTAAATCTTTAAAAAATCGAAGTGGCTAAACGTTCGACTAAGGACGAATATGAAAAAATTATTCATCCGACCTACGGACGACTATGGAAATATAATTCGTCCGATTAACCTATATTTCGCGTAATTTCAGCAGCGCCAAATTTTTCGCCCCATTTCCATTGGTCGGATGAATACTCCTTTTTTTTCTGTGTTTTTTTTTCCCCAAATTTTCCAAATTTCCGATCCAAATTTTTAGTAAAACATTTATAATTTTTTATAATATAACGAGTGACCGCAATATAACAAGGCGCCGCGGCATAACTCTCCAGCGACGCGTTCGTCCGGCAAACACCGGCGTCCCTTCAGGCTTCGCGACGATTCGCTCTCGAGTCTTCCTTACTCGCGTCTGAGTAAATTAAATCAGAACTCTGACTCGTACATCTTACGCGTACCACGTAGCGCCGTCCTGTTTTGACGAGATGTATAAGGTATCGGGTCAAAGTGACGAATATGGCCCGGTTCATATATCCATGTATTTAACAGCGTGTTAATGCGGACAGACCATATTCACCACTTTTACAATAAAAAAATTGTTCAAAATCGTCCGTTTGTGCTCGTGATAATATTGTCCTTTGAGTGTAGAAGCCTTATCTTTTTGCTTCGATATACTTTGTCTTCTGCGATTAATGTTGGAAAACCGCGACAAATATGGACAGGCGGAAGCGGCCGGGACATGCTTGACGCCAGGAAGAGCCAGGCAAGCACGAGACCTGCAACTTATGCGTCATTTCTCCGAATAATGATAATGCAGCTGTGTGAACGAAGCATGAAGATAAAAGAATGACCTTTTCGTAGAGCACGACCATTACGATTCGCCACTTCGAACGATCACGAACGAGCTCCGAGGCCCTCGACGATATTGAGCTGGTACGAGGCTATATGGCAGCGAGATAAGACTTCGTGCTCTCGTACGAGGCTCTCCGCTGATTCTCCCCTCCTGCTTTCCCACTTTCTCGTTGAGCCGTTTAAGCAGCCAAGTGGCTGTAAGACGGTCTTCTGTGCATGCAGCTCTGCGTCTCCCTATTCTATTTTTCCCGCGACTCTCGGCGCCTCGAGGACGAATAAACTATTAGGGCGTTGATACCGCAGTTGCCGTTCCGGGTATCTTTGCCAAGCCCGCTTCGAACGAATTCCGTAGCCATTGACCCGGGTCAGTGTCGACGGGACGGGGTAACGTGCGTCAGTACTTTGTTCCATCCGCACGTCGGACGCCGTAATTTTCCGCGCTTTTTTCGATCCCAGCAACACGTCCCACGTTCATCTTCGAAGTCGCCCGATTTACAAATTTTTGTCCCATTCACGATAACGTTTCAAAAAATGTTATTTGTAGATGTCCCGTATGTTATCCAACATTGACTTAAAATATTTTATTCCCATGAACAATGTGACTTTTCGTTTAGCTGGTAACTGATAATAATTCCGAACCGTATACATAATAGGTATCGACGTCTCTTTTGCTCAGGACGCCTCGCAGAGAAGGTGACCTCTTGTGGTCCTCCCCGGCGTCCTACGACGCAACGGCCCGTTCCGGTTGCGGAGCGAAAGTCGATAATCGCCCTGTTGCCGCACGCTCTCTCTCGCCGTTCTGTTTATATGGAAAGACTTCTCTCTTCGCAACCTGTAAACCCGAGTTGGATTTGCTTTGAAAGAAAAATATTATTTCCAACTTTTTATCCATTTTTCTCCGCCTTTTCGTTGCACAGTCGGAGCTATCGCGTACGCAAGCCTGTAATGCACGCAGGGGTGACTTTCCGTGAAATTGCTTTGTCGTACTTTTTCCTCTTACGCGATGTGGGGTGGGGCTATTCGTTTATTCCGAGCTTTGCTCAAACTTCTTTGTGTATTCCGGCTCGTACGTGTAACATCAGAGTATACCCGTCGCTTATGTTCGCTCAGACATCTTTCACTTTAGCCATCGTGGTATGCGTACACGTATCCCCACGAGCTCCGAGCAATTCCGCTAACGTCGGAAACACTCCCGGCTTTCTCGCACGCACGGGAACCAAAGTAACGGCACTGTTAGCAACCTTGGTTTGGCGCAACGAAAACGGGTCCTACGTGGGCAACTCGCACGATCAACCGACGTAAATGCGTAACGTGACTGCTTTAATTTACGAAAAGCTTATTAATTCCCTTTGGAATGTGATGCATGAGTGTTTAAATTCCACGTTAGTTTACCAAATCGGTTAACCGGCATGGAACCAATTTTTTGTGCCATTCGAACCAAGGGAGTCGAGAAGATCAAATAAGCAAATCCTCTTTTCTCGCACTTTATCTTCGGACTGAATCGCCGCTATACAGCACTACGGTTGAGAACGTTTCGTCGACTCCGCCCGCCGTATACGGCGAGGCGAAACGATATTAATTAATTAATTATACTCGGCGCACGGGCAAAAGGGAGACGAGACCGAAAGTTTTTCATAATACAGTATAAGCGGAGGCTTTGCTCGACGACGCCATCAAATACAGAAAGAGTTAATTAAATTCTCGAGCTCGCCAGTAAATGCATATAAACGGGGCCGCGATGCCGATGTGCCCGAGCACTCGCAAGTTCCCGCACAAACCCATATACACAATATGCCGCTACTGGCAAAGTATATTAACGCGAAAGTTATAAAAGTGTACGAGTTTTGTATGTATATATGTATACTATACATGTGTGTAACGAGTGAAATGCGCGAAGTTGGTGCGGCACATTGGGTGCGATGGCGTGGCGTACACGCGCGCATGGCTTGTTAATTAGGCAAACTGTTTGGGAGGGCCAATGAATGGCACTGCATTCATCCGAAAAACACTTCAAGTCATCGTCACGACAGCGTTCCCCGTCGGCGTACGGTAAAGCATGTGCCTTGTGCCTGCGACTGTCGCGGGCACGAAACGTGATTATCATATCGTAACAAGCGAAGACTGCGGCTCTGTGATAGCTTGGGAACGAAGGCTTACCATATTTTTTTCTTCGTTAAAAAAAATATATATATCCAAACGAATAAAATTGTGTTCCGTTGAAACGACTACCTAACGAGAGACATTTTTCGACACCCTTTAGATAAAAGATGCATTACCGAATTGCCTTTAATAAAATATTTGCCATCTAAATAAAAATAAAATCTCTTCCGAGCAACACAATGTTCTCGTTGACGTCGGGTATGATTGAAATTAAAAAAATAAAAAATCATTGATGCACCGCACAGCGAATAAACTCGAGTTTCCGGTTATTAGAATTTTACCGAATGCGCAACCATAATATCCGACGCATAATATCCGACGTTCAACCAAGTCCCCCTCCCCAGGCGCGTTGCAAACACCATGAAATGTCTGCGAAAATATTCATACGTGGGAAATGGAGTTTCGTTGCCGGTACGGACGAGCGGATAAACCAATACGTTGAGCTTTGCATCGTTGGTTTCGTCGATGGGTACGGTGCAGCAGCGGCGGCGAGCCCGTTAACGCTTTCGCCAAAAGTGGGTGGTAAACAGGATGCGCTTTGGGAGCTCACCATTTTCCATTCGGTCTATATAAACAGGACAGAAAACGTATATACAACACACATATATATTTATACGAATGCATGGTCAACGAATTGGCACGAATTTTAAGCGATAAGCCCGATGTTGGTTTCGGTTGAGTGCATCGAACAATGTGAGAAATCCCTTCGTACTTTTAATTAACGTTACCAGCAGAGAGCACCGGAGGGATACTCGATCGCGGTTTGAAGCCGCGGGCGATAGTAGGCCCTATAAACTCTTCGGTTGAGCGGGAATTACACGCTTTCCGTGCACTTCTGCAATCGTCTGTACGTACATATAATTCCGTCGTGTACACAGAAGTATACAATGGTACCGGGTGTTATACGGGTGTAAAACCTGCGGTGTGGATATGGTCGGGATGTACCGGTCGCCTGCAGGTTCCGCGCTCTAAACCGAGCCATTTCACGCTGAAAATGTGCCTCCTCGGATGAGCGAGCGTCGGCTCCGTGCCGCGGATTGATATGGACCCCTATCTGTCGTTAAACAGCGCCGGGGTACGATACCCAGGTGGCGGAGCAACAGCGAAGGTGTTACAGGCTTCTGCGTGTATATATCCGTTATGAACACATATACGCGTAGATAGGCTACACTATATAACGTAGTACAAGGATCTGGGGTCTCGGTGCATGTCCAGTTAATTGAGTACGAGGGTACCAAGCTGCAGCTATAGGTAGCCGAATGACGTTTGCCCTATAGGTACAGCGCTCGTAACTACAAGACTGCCGGTCGAGTACGAGCTCCTACATAGATATAGCCTCACCGCGGGAACATTATGCGAACCTAAATTTTATATTTTTGCTCGGGGTATGTGACATGGGAGCGATTTATGGAAGCGGACTTCCCTCAAGATCATTATTATTGTTAGTATTATTATTGTTTATTTTTATTATAACTTGCTTCCTCGTGTGATATGTATGGCTTTCGTGGAAAAAAGGGAATCCGATTATTTTCAATTAAAAATCGATGGATAAGACAAAGATATGATTTATTTTTTTGTTTTGATATATCACGAATTGATAGTATGGAGATGAAGCAAATTTCGTATCTCTAAGCCCGAGGGCACAAACAGATTACAGATTTAGCGCACACCAATACGTTGTTATCCTCGAGCCAACCATAATTCAGTTCTAAAATTCTTTGGGGCATTCTAACAAAAAAAAAAAAAAAAAAAAAAAGTAAAAAATTAAGTGAATAAAGACCGTTGTCCTCTGTATGAGCGTGCGGACGGAGCCTCGGAGCGCGAGCCGTTGCGTCGTTTTATCTCCCCCTCGTTACATCGGCGCTTTCTTCCGTCGCTTTCTCTCGCTCTCGCTGTATCTCGACGTTATCGCGTTGCATTCACGAAATTACCTAGTAGCAACGTTGCGCGGCGGTGCTTTCATCAATCCATCGCCGCGATTGTACAGTCGTGCGAGACTCAAGTGCATTCCCTCGACGAGTTTCTCGGTCTCCCTCGGCCCCACCCCCACCCCCACCCCCACTTTGTACCAAGCGTTTCACAGAGATCAAAAACTTTGGTCAACAATTAATTTTCAGCGGAGTGTACTATTAAATGTATAGACTTTACGAAAACTTCTTTATTTCCTCAGACACTCTCGGACCCCTCCCACTATCTTTGTGAACACACAGAGAGAAATCCGAGCCGGCGATGCGAGAGCACGCGCCCGGCGGAACCCGCTACTGTTCCGTTCACAGTTTTATCTACCCTCTTCTCGAATCTATCCGGAATTCTCGTTATCGCCCCGCAGCTGAGCGCTAACGAAAAGCTCGACGAGTTTTAGTGAAATTGTTCATCGACGAGATTTCGTGTTAACGGCCGGACATATAGCGTTGCCCATTCCGACGACAGAGACCGACGGCCGAATGATCGATGGAGAGCCATGCGAGGTCGTTAAAAAAAAAAAATTGAACCGGAAATACTGGCGTGACGAACTATTGCGTGTAATGATGCTCCGCTCAGTCGACTGAAAATCGTTTCGCCCTGTGCAGCGTCACAGCTACCGGGCACACATCGATGCTCCAGTACCAGAACGGCGTACTTCTATAGCTTAGACACGATTCATACGCCCCTTTGACCTTGCGCCATCGATATATCGAACAGAAGAGCGAAAAACGTGCTGCTGACACAAACCGAATTTCACGAATGTATAGTGGATGTGAATGTAGCTTTTTTGTTACAGAAATATTGTACCATTTCGTGAATAGGTGTGAAATTGAATCTTCATTATTGAAACGTTGGCGAATGCCTTAAACAGCGATCGAAAAATTAATTATTCCAGAGAGGTGAATATGGAAACTGAACCATAAAAATTGCACGATACTTTTACTTCGTCGTCCCTTGAAATCCTTGCAATTTTAAAAACGCATTATTTGCCCACATTCACAGGAGAATATAAAATCGCCTAAACTTTGGTAAGACGTTACCTATTTAGTCGTTAACCATCTAAGAACGTCTTCGAAAGCTTATCCTAAACTGTGCATGCTTTCGACGATTGCCGATCTCAAAGATTCTTCACCTTATCGTCATGAATCCCACGAATGGAAATTAGTTTAGTTTAACGTATTTCTATGGCGCGCATCAACCCCCTCGAGTTCGGCAGGCACTCCTACTACTTTCGCCACTGCGAAACTCTTTCGCATCCCTTCGGATCGTGCTCGCTTTGCCGGTTCGCGTAAAATAGTGCTGCGTCGATGGGGCCCGGAGGCGGCGTACGCGCACACGGGAGCCACCCGTCTGCTATATGAAGTTTCTTTTTATTTATGGTGTCGACGTCTAGCCGTAAAAGAGAAGTTTCGCGGTTCACTCGGTCTGTATTTTTTTGTTGTCTCATATTCTGACGTTGAATGCGAACGGTAGCCGGAGAGCGCCTGGAGGATAACACCATGAAAACCATTCGAGAGACTGTTCGTTTCGCAGCGACGCGAGACTAAAGCCCCCCGAGAGCCGCAGAGAGTGCAGCGGGTAACCGTATCGACGGAAAAAGAACTCGGGGGGGGGGGGGGGTTGGTAAGCGTTAACGATGGCCTGGAGTGCTGCACCCCCTCAGTCACCGACCAAGAGTCGAAAACAATGCGCCACGGGCGAAAAATTGCAAAGCCTCAACTATAAAAAACATCGAGCCACAGAGAAAATATAGTTTCGATACCCTCGCTTCAACATTTTTTTTTTACATTTATCTTTTTTTTTACCAATGAATACATATCCGGCGGCTATATATTTGCGGTTTTGTGAAACGCGTGTCAGAAAAGTTCGAAGGCTCAAAAGAAAAAATTACTGCGGTACCTAATTGGAACTTTACACCGCGGGGGCTCCCATTCAATTTGTATTTTAATATTATTTTATTTTATCCAACGAATTCTTTTGCCTTCCTTTACCCCCTTTCGCCTTGCCGTGTCATCCGACAAAATATTTTCGCTGTTATTTTTTATTACAGAGTTTGAATGATTGATGGATATGGGAGGAGAACAAAAAATATAGAAAATGCATGGAGCGATGCGGGAAGCTGCGATTGTTTCGAAAGATTCTTTGACTAATGACTCCGCGCTCTGGCAACGGTCGTTTATTCGACGACTAGGTATACTTTTATTTTTCTCCCCTCCCCCCTCAATTAATCCTCCGACGTATGCCCGTTTTCATGCAACGCGCAGCTTTTGTTCCGCATGAGCGTACGCGCATTCTGTATTTATATTGTTCCCTTTATTGTTCGATGTACGCGATCGTTCGAGCCACCGGGCAGACCGAATATTTTTTTTTTACTTCGATACGAAAACGCAATACATACGAAGCAGAAAAAAAAAACAGAAAAAAAAAGAAAAAAAATCGAAACGAAAAAATCTTTCCCACCGATAATTATGCAAAGCCTTGTATCTGAAAAAAATGGTCTCGCGCGAAAAGGTTGTCGTTGCCGAGGTTCGATTGTGCCAGGGACCGCATTGTATTACACACAGGGCCATGTGCGATAAGGAAATTCGAACGGACCAGAGGAAACCGGGGGAATTATATGCCGCCGAGATTCCGCGTGTGGATATTGGGCTCTAGTATTATATAGTTTCGGGAATGCCGGATGAGAGAGAACCGGGTGTACGGGAAACTGAAGCGGGCGAAACCAAAAGCCATTGGCGGTTGCGTCTGTGTTTACCGGCCGGCCGGACAGACCTTATCTTATTTCTGATATCTTTCGGTGCGAATCACGAACGAACGCTTTTCCGTCCTGAACAAATGTTTGCGCGGCGCGCTTCGCGTTCTCGGCTCGGGGCTGGATAGGTGGAGATACCGTGCACCCTATATGCCTCCGCCAGCAAAACACGGCGTGCTGCACGCCGCTGTTTCCACTGCATGGCTATCTATATGATGTGTCTTGGATCATCGCCTCCGCTCGCGCGGCTAACGTGCATATTAACGTACGTAGTGCAATTCCAATAAACAACCTAAACTTATTCCCAGTCTGTGCGGACCGTTGAGATAACCAACGATCTGATTCATTCATTTTATTACGTATAGTTAATTTAATTCATCATACAAGAGAGATTTTATAAAATTATTGAAAAAGATTTCGATACAGAGATTTCCACGAGGAAATAGCTCAAACTGGAATATGGTCAGTGCTTCGAAATTTTCAATTTCATAAAACCTCTATTAACCCTTCGTACAATTTTCACACAAATGGATCGAACAATAGTTTGGTATTAAATTGAAAGTTCAGATTTGTTAATTCTCTCAATTTTATAATAAAAAAAGTTACTATTGAAATTTGCAACGTTAAAGAACAGTTTTCATCTCTTGACCCAAGCCCTTCTCACCCTTCGGACGATTAAAATTTTTTGAATCTCGATCGTAATTGTTTGAAACGTTATGGCGAAGTAATTTGTATTAGAGCGTTAAAATAAATCATCTGGAGACTCGAGGATCAAACGGTCCATCTCGCAGCCGATTCACGCCCGCCTTTACTATTGTCGGCATACATGTACGTGGCATGTTAAACTTCAAACTAGTTCGCGTGTAATAACGAGCTTAGGGTTTACCTGCTGTTTAGCTCGTTCGACGAGCCACTTGCCAGCCTTCGTCTTTATGGACTTTTGTCCTGCCATTCGGAGTCATGGACGGTGCACTTTGAGCTACGTAAAATAACAGTGATAGCACCTAGACGCTGTGTACACGGAGAATGTGCCTTACCGGAAGGCAAGTACAGGATAGACGGAGCGAGCGAGGGCAAAGTACTTGCGGGCGATCCCTCCAGCAATGCCACGACCCACGAGGCGGCACTAAAGCGACCCGCGCGCACCTCTCCCCGTCGTAGTCGTTGCATCGGACATACCCGGGAGTGCACACAGCATGCACCGCGGGTAATGGTCCTTACATTGAACCAATCGTATATACGACCATACGAGTTACGAAGTGCATTTGCCGCTGAGAAACAACGTTCTGGAAACTTCCAACCGCGCCTAGATGCTTATCTGAGCGAATAATTTTATCGTCCAACCATCGCACGTCGCTACCGTCACATTACCGTTAATCGATACCGACGATTTATCGGTTTTACATTCGTAAATCTCTGAATCATCGAAACGTCCCGAGAAAGAATAGGTATGTCGCTTCTTCATTGATATTTTTTATCGTTATTTATTATATTCATCGGGCAATTTTTTTTTAATGGAATATTTATTATGGAAATCGAGCACAGTTGGTCCGGGCTCGAATCCCGATGGACTTTTTTCCATGCGCTTTTTCAGGCTCTCTCGGGTGGTTTGAAAACCATCCGCGTAAAAAATTGGATGTTCATCCTTCCATGCGGGACCGCAACCCCATATGGAACCATTACTTTGTTATTCACTGTGGAAATGGCATTTCAGATGCAATTGGGTAGGCTTTTTATATCATTTTTCGATATAAATGGTTTTGCGGATGATGGACAAAAATAGAGAAAGTAATCTTCAAAATTATATGTATATATTTTTTTTGTCCATTCAATAAAATAAAATTATGTAGCATTAAAAAAAATTATTTGCAAAATTATTTTCGCGAGCAGAGATTACGGATTTGATGAAATTGCTGTGACTCGAGTGGGGCCGGTGGTGATGCGCAAGGTAGAGTCTTTCGCTCGCCAATCTACGTGCCCGCGTTATTTCAACCCCTCAAAGCTAATGGAGACTAAGGCCTTCATCTCCGGCGCTCTTCTCGCCTGGGATCGGCGCTTGTTTACTTAACCCCAGTGCCAGTGCCGAGGGATGCGCGACGGTTATACCACGTCTAGCTTAAAAGGGTATCTCTTTTCGTATAAAGTATATTTCATTAAAAATCGTCCGTTGGGGTCTTTCGTGCACGCGTTAATATCATGTTTTGGGAAATTTCAATTTTCCTCTCACGAAATCGTATGTTTTTCTTTCCTTCGTAAAAAAAAAAAAAAAAATTAAGCTTTATGCGCGACCAATATTTTTTTATCATGACTTCACTCGCTTTTGAGATCTCAAACGAGATGCCAAAAGTACGAAAACTACATCCGCGCGCAGGTTAGTTTGTGGAAATTACTCGGGTATGAAAAAGTAACAAAAAGAAAGAAACTTCTGGAACAGAAAGTTTTACAAAAATTTTAATTTAGTTTTACATAAAATTGAATTCCTCAGAGTTTTGATACCGTATATTCTCGAGAAGCCAAAGTGCCGGAAGAATATTACGAATTTCTGTGATATTCACCAAAATGTCAATTAACGAAAAAAAATGTATATATAGATTTGAAATATTTAAAAATGGAATCGTCCGTCGTCGGCGCGTGCGGCGCCGATCGCATTGTTATATTTATCGTTGTTATATCTCCTCGAGACGAGGCTAATGGAGACTAAGGCCGTTTTCATCTCGTGTCTGAGATCGGTGCCGCTTCGTTGCCGGTTTAGTTAAACAAGCGACGAGGCTGCACGCGCGGCCCATGGGTTGTAACAGGCGATCGCGGACCCGCCACCGAAGCCAGCGAGGAAGGTATCTCACGCGCGTAATCACGAGAGGCCGAGAAGAGACGAGGAGAGAAAGAGGTTTGCTTCGCCGGGGTAGGCAGCCAGAAGGGGCATTATTCACGTACACCGACTGAGCCACTGCCGCTGCTGTTGCTGCCGCATGTGCTCCCGGAGCCTCTCTGCGCCAGGCTGACGACGTCGCGCACGCAATTACCTCGCGGATCGGTGGTTCGATAAATATTTTGCCCCCTGTCCGCGTGTTCGTGCCGCCGGAACGCCGGTAAGGGTTCGCGATAGCCGCCCATAGGTACACCTACTACATACGGTACACAGCTCGATTCTGTTCTGGCTAACCGGCGGCGTGCCAACAAATACTGTCGTCGATGCAGCTTGCACAGCAAAATTCATACCACGTGTGCGATGCAGTCGTCGAATGTCCCGAGATTGCTGAATGTCTGGCTCACAGCTGATGCGCCTACGTTGTGTTTCCCTACGTCACGGTGGAATTCACTGTCAGAGGTTTTCATTCGAAAACCATTTTTTATAAGGAAAGAGTCTGGAGTTATTTAAATGATTTTCAATCGTACGATCTCATTATGGAACCTTCGGCCATGCTAATAATGTTTACACTGAACAGTCGGTTAATAGCACTGCGACGATTTCGATTTCGGGTACGAAAACGCCACACTGCGGAAAGTAGATCGTAACATTTTAACGATCTTTAAATTTTTATATTAGCTATTACTAATTGGAGAACAAAATACGCAATACGTGTTCTAAATTTACCTTGTACTTTGTAGTACTGTAATTAAGAATACCTAGTATCAAATCATTTCGGATGTAAAGATTGTTAAAATATTACTATTATATTTTTCTCCATGCAGTGACGTCGTTTACATTGTTTACGCCTAAAGCGAGATAAGGTTTTGATATTCACCACAATTTCCTGTTGAAGTGGATGCAGCATACAATGTATACAAATAATGCCTTCATCATATTTGTCACGAAAAAAAAAAAAAAAAAAAAAAAAAAAAAAAAACAAAAAAAAAATAAGAAACAAAAAAAAAAAAAAAAAAAAAAAAAAATGCAGTAGAATTGTTTCAGGCACTTCGTGCAGAAACACAGATTTCATAGCATTCGCGATCGTCGACGATTCGACTTATTTTCCACCCGGATTCTTAATGGAAGCTCAGTTCCACCCGGCACGGCAACTACGAGTGTAAGTACGAGATGAGAGTACCGGGAGAGCCGAAGGACCGACCTCAATCCCGCGAACTGGTTGAATCGACTCGAGTGCGCTGGAAGCCCCGCGAAAGCCGCGAGCTTTCGTATCTCGGCTTCTTTTCAGTACGTCGACCGGAGAAAAATCGACGACAGAATATCGTACATCACCCATACACAACGCGTGTCGTGGCTCGAAGGGGACAAAAATGTTCGCGGTACATTATGTTTATTCCCGGATGTTCTTGCATGCGTCTTCGTCTGCACTACGCCGTGCCCTCGGGGATACGCTATCGTTCGTCGTTTTTAATGAACAAACTCGCTGCATCCACGTCGCAGTAACTATTTGTTCTTTATGCGGAGGTAACAAATAGTATGTGAGTTTTTTTTTCTTTTTTTTATAATTCTCAACTGGAGCAACCGCGACGCAGTAATACCGTATAACTGCGACATATTCGAAGATGTTGAACTAGCGACCGAGTTTCAATTATTTTTAATGGCATTAATGCGGTCGCTACGAAAGTACCGCGGATATGTATATAAGTATATGCGTGCGTGTATATCTATATATACATTATAATAACATGCGCCCACAAGCGGGACTTTTAAAAGCATTTGAGCCTTTCTCTGTAGATAGAAAGAGGTAGCTGGATGGTTGGACCATCGTTTTTAATTAAACTTCGAAACTCGAGTCTCGTCGGGTCGAGAGGAACAGAGGCTGCGGGCGTCTCCCTCTCTCATCTTTTTTTTTAAACTATATACTGCAGTTGGGTCGAGGGAAAGGTCCACTATACGCTCGATGAAATATATATTTAATTCAAACCATATCGCCCCCCGCCCCTCTAAACCGTATTGCATAGCGCAAATTATATTTGCATTTTCAATTCTTTTTCATTAGCATAGAATCGATTAACATTCAACACGCGATCGCAATCTCGTTTCGCTGGCGAGTGGTATCGTATTATATCGTTGGCAGCGGATGACGAACGAGGGAGGATCGCTTGAAAATTTCGGTATAGGTCGCACAAGGGTCTACGATACTTTCGAGAATCTCACCCCCTCGTTTTCTAAGTGGCAGTCATTAATTGTTCGTCGATCATTATCAGGAAGAAATATTATGAAGGCCTCGATACGCCTGTCGATTCGACACACCCTCGGGCTTGCATAGGGGAGGGTTGAGTCACATTTCGCCATGCCTGTGCGGAGCAGTTGCGATAGTGCATATGCTAATAATGTCGAGTAAACACGTGGGGCCACTGAGCATGATCAGATGGTTTTCGAAGCTTTTGAAACCCGAGATCCAGTATGAGTGAGGTTGGATATAGCAATTAATTTAACCTTTTTTTTAGAATTACAACAAGTACTACGCGAATGTAATTATTCAATTGTCAAAGAAAATATTTGCTTGACATATTTAAAAAATTAATAACTACCGCGAAAAAGTATACGCATGGCTATATATGGACGTAGTCCATAACAGAATAAAAATTTACATGAAATTTTATAATCTCGTACATAATCGTCATCTTTATACGGGATGAATTATTTTGTTTCAAATTCCGAATCACATATTTCTTAAAATAAATATCAAAGTTCGAAAAACACACCAGTAGTGTAAAGCATTTACGACGGGCGAGAAAGATATAAATAGTTGATGGAGTATGAAAGCTCTCTGAATAAATAAGTAAAGCAGAGAACAATGAAGGGGGAATCGATTTCGACGTATAGCCGATCGGAATACTATTATAGTTTAATTTTTAAGCTCGTCAAGCCCAGAGCCGTGCGAATCAATGAGTTTGCCATTAATTTCACGAACGGGCAATCAATGAGGGAAAAGTCGGTGAGACAGAAGCAGTGAAAGACAGAGAGACTTTCTGGTTCCACAGGTGCGCGGCGGGTTTTGCGCCAGCCCAACCGCGACAGTCCCGAATGAGGGTGGCGCGCGGTGGAGCATAAACCAGGGCGTCGCGGGGGGGGGGGGGGGGGGGGGGGGGAAAAAAGACGGGAAAGAAGGTAAAAAAAGCAGGAAACACGAGGCGCCCCAACGTCGAGACGTTTCTGGGTCGAGAAAATGTCGAGGTACTTCGTCGCTACCGACTTGGGAAACGTTCGGTTCTCTTGCATCACCGCGAACAGCATGGAACATCTCTATACATTTACGGATGAAGAAGAAAAACGTTTGGCGGCTGAATGTAGCGAACTGCGGTTAAAGGTGTATGAATAAAAGTGATTTTTAAAGCGTGTCAAGTGAAATTCCTCACGAGAATTTTTCCACCTCAGCGTAGTTTTCGGCGAGTCTGCTAAAAATTCTACTGCACCAGTTAATTCGAGACCGAAATATCCTTGAATCATTCAATAACTTCAAGCGTTTTTATTTATTTATTTTTATGAAAACGGCCCGTGCCCAACTACAGGACGATTCTTCACAGTCGCAAATCACAATCGGGCCGCTCGAATCGAAAACTAAAAGAAAATCTCGTGCATCGCGGCTTGTAACCACCGTTCACGAAGATATTGTTCAAAATATCGATCCGACGATATAAATCAAATTAAGAAGGTATCGGTTGGCCAATAAGAAAATAATAAATATCAATACGAGATATCCTCGTGAAAGATCGCGCGCAGGTTTTCCCACAGGGCCGTGTAATGGATCCGGAGCAGAATGTACGTGCACGTGTGCGTGGAACCCTCGTCCTATCGAAATCAATTTACTGAGGGCAATTGTATCAGAGAGCGTATAATAGAAGCCCGTAAATCAAATCTCCGCAGGTATCGGAATCCCATAGAGTCGAGAAGCTGCGAAGGGGGAGGGGGGCTCATATAGGTACTCGTACCATTATCCCGATCTCCGTCTCACTCCGGGACACGAAGAGTCCGTCCAATGGCGGTCTAATGTCCCTGGTAAGCCGCACATGAAATCGCACGGAGAGGAAGGGAGAGAGTGGCCCGCGATGACCAGGGTGGTGCATGGGACTCGCGAGAGCGTGAAAGAGACATCGAGAGTGCATAGGGAGTGAGGTGTATTATATAGAAAGCTGCGGCGAGCAACAGGCAACCCTCTAGTGGACAGCATACTGCAATTCCTGGGGTGTCGGGTGCCACCGAGCTTTCGCTTCCACCCCCACGGAGAAATAATTTTCCATTCGACCAACGGGCCGGGAGACTATTCGTTCATGGAAACTCCTCGTCTTCGACCATACCGATTGCGGTCCGTTGCGGGCTGTCCCGCGTGAGCGAATAAATTAGCCGGGGAAAGAGACCGACGGATAATTAAAGTAAATTTTATCCGAGCGCCGAGCAGCTCGTGAGACACGTTAACCCCCTGGATGAATCGATACCAGCAAACGCTGCACGTTACTGCTACGTGAATCGCTGGCTCACGCGACATTCGCGCTGTTTTCTCGCGCTCGTGCACGTGTATTACGGTAATCGCTTGGGAATGCTTTTATTTATTTTCAACGCATATATGGTGATATGGGGGGCATGTTATAATATTGCATTGTAAATTAATTGTTATCGAGAGTCGAGATAGTGTCTCGGCGTTACCTAATCACTTGAAAAAAAAAAAATGTTTATGTGTTTAAAGGTACTATAATGTAGTTTCTGAAGTTGCAACAATATAAGATAACTTCCGTTTTGTTTTAGGTAATGAGAGTCTCATTAACTCTACGATGGCCGGTACAGCTGATGTTTACTGGCTCTTTAATTTTTTACCGTATTCTTTTAAATCGCTCAATGAAAGGTTTAATAACGATGGATAAGAATCAAAACAGTGTAAGCCATGTCTACTTTAACATTAAGTTGACGCGATTAAGCCCGTTTGATTCTCAGCAGTAGATTTATCTGTTCAATAATTGTTACAATTTTATTTCTTTAATAATCATTATAAACATTCTTTTCGAAGTAACATGCCATTTTTACTTGTGAGAAAGGGCATGCATCTTTCGAATGCTTCGACGAAATGTCATAACATTTTTAAAGGGTTATTCGGTAGAACTGAGAATTTGTTAAAAAATGTCTCCTAAACTTCTCCTGAAGATGATATGTCGTTCGTCACAAATGCCTTACGATAAACATTGAGAAATCATTTTTATTACCGTCATGTATCAATAATACATTATCGTGAAGAAAAACTCATGTAAACAAGACATGTGCGTTCACGGGTCATTAAACCCCGATGATCCATCCTACTAAGCCATGCGAGCTAAGTAAAAATTAAATACAGCGGTAATTCGATACCGGCTACATTTCCATCGACATGCCCGAACCAAGTTTTCGCGCGTTCGGCTTCATTTAATTCGACAAAATTTAATCAAAACTTACCTAAGCGTACTCCAATAGCTTGAAAATGGGTCGTCGAAGACTGTGGATCGTTCCAATTAAGTGGAACTTAGTTTGTAACACTGTAACTATGCACGACGAGCACTGTGAGCGCCGTATCGACGTTCGGTTCGGACGAGTCACACTGAAAACACCTATATATATATATATATATATATATATATATATTTATATATATAGAGAGAGAGATAGTGTATGTGTGTGTGTGCGAGAGATGCAAATCGTGCCGGCACTGCTTTCAAGCCACTGACCACTCGACACGTTATCCCGCGATTTTTCCAACTTAAATTGTCGAACGAATTAAATCCTATCACCGAATCCTATCACACGATACCTCACGTGCCACGATTCAAAATTATTTACGGTATATGTTTTTTGTTATATGGCAAATGTTTTTTTTGTTTATTTTCTTATTGGTTCTTAAGGACGTTATGTATTACGATCGCACGCGTCTTGTATCGATAACGCGATGCGTCTAATCGTCGGATGCAATGCACTCCCCTCGCGTCCCCGCGACTGACTGACGGTCCGGCGTTTTCATCGTGGCTTTCGCAGCGCCTCCGTGACCCGTGGCGACACCGGCAAATACGGAAGCGAGCTCCCCTATACGCCGCGTGCGTCCACCCACGCCATGCTTTCTCCACGCCGTGTGTAGTGATACTCTATCGCTTTCCTCTGTACTCCATTCCTTCTCCCCCTCCTCCCTCTTCCTATCGCTATCCTCCCGTCCTTCCGCACCTGTAATGTTGTGTATCGGTTCTTCCTCTTCTTCCGCTTCTTTGACTCTCCTTTCACTCCGAGTCTTCTTCGCGTTTAGTTCCATGCTTCCACTTTCCACGCACGGGAGCTATAAAAGAAACGAAAATTGGCGGGCTTCCCAGAGGCTGGTGGTCACGTTGTTGGAATGATAAACGAGTCGGGCAAATTTAGTTTAATTCGTGTCTGCATCGATGCGGCCGCTACACGATTTAAAAGTTTAGTTTGGAAGGTAAGATGTTATGATGTAAAATGTCGATTGGTCCATCGTGGACATTTATTGATATGTATTCATTTTTTACATTTGTATTTATATATAAAGATTACATTTTTCTCATCGCGGCCAGAAATTAATTTTCATGAGTACTCTCCCAATTGCGAAACTAAATCGTAAAAAAAAATATTTCTCTTTAACAAATTTCGGAGCGTACAGAGCTCGCAATGCCTCACCCCACATTATAGCCATAGCCATAAGCCGCACGCGTTGCAATCATTTCGGGACCGTCGCGCTAAATAACACAAAAGATCCGTCTCTCTCTCTCTCTTGCGTTCAATCAATCGTGTAATTATATCGTACCATGGGGATACACGTCCGGAAAACGCGATATATTGCCTCATATGGAATATGAAACTTTGATTTTATCATAAAACACACGGACCGTTGTAAATTCCACTCAATCGTCCCTTCCACCGCCGGTCCGACCCTCCAGCGCATGCGCCGCCGTGCGTGTTTAATAATTCATGAAAATGTGTCTGTTAAAAATCTGAAAACGCGTGCGCGTGGCTTTTACAGGAGTCGCGGGTTTGCCCGGCTTTTGCCTTCTCACCCACCTCCGGCAACTGTTGTATATTCGCGATCGAGTTTCACCCAAACTCTCGTGTCGATCCCCAAGCGCGGAGAAAGCTCCGCGCATAGGTATGGAGAGCTTTTCGCTCCACCATCCTCGTCGTTTCGCTGCCCCATGGGCCGCATACATACGGATCAACGTGCAACATCCATCCCCCACACCGGCTCTCCCTACTTTCTCTCATAATTAATATTTATCGTTATAATTGCACGGGAAACCCTACGGCCGAAATATATCTCCCGTCGCTACCGTCGAAATACGTGACTATCGCACAGCCAGCGACTCTGTGTGCAATTTTTTTTTTTATATTTTATTTTCCTTTTTTTTTTTTTGATCCCCGGGCCAATTATCAATCCGGCGGCGCGCAGCCTCGGCCGAGGTGCCGCGTCACGGGGGCGGCAGGTGGTCGTGAGAGGCGAAATTATTGCATTATATCAGTACAGCTCACGCAGCATTCTTCCCATCTGTTTTCTCACTCCTCCTCGGCGCCTCTCCATCTCGCTTGGTTGGGCTGTGATATCCTCCTCCCCGAAACGATAATTTAGATGAGGCGTCTCGCGAATCTTCGTTTCGTTCACGTTAAATCCTTCTCTTTCCTCCTCCCGCATCGCTTCGCCGTCACTTTGTTTCTGCTCCGTTCGGCTTCTGGATGGCGTACTGCTGCTTCGGAAAGTTTGCCCGAAGCTCGTCGTTGTCGCTGAGGCGCCCGCGGGACACCAGGTGGTACTCCCCAATATTCCCCGGTTACACCATTAATAAGCACTGTCTCGTTCGCTAAAATTAAGTACGACCATCCACTACATCAAGAGATTTCTATATATTTATACGCCGGCCTACGTTCCACCGTCGGGTTCTATTGTTTTTTTATTGTATATTCATTTCGAGCGCACCCTTGCCACAGGACCACCTGAATATCGGTTAAACAGTCAAATGTATTCTTGGTCCCTCGAGCCGAAAAATTTACATTGTACTTTCGACATTTTTTATCAGGTATTATATTCCATACGAGTACTTAATATATTCTACGGGATAATTAACAACAAAAAAACGTGCTCTCTCGGTGCGTTTTATTTCTTGAATCTCCTTTGGGAACTATCAACCCGAAAATGGAGCGCCCTGTACAGCCATGAGCAAAATTGATTGCAACGCTTGAAATTGGCCGTGGGACATTGATTCGGAGATAGAGAACAACGGTTTCATAGACTCCCGTATCAGCTTCTCTAATATCGCTTTTCTCCGTATTTACCAACTTTATTACGATGATGCCGTAGCTATGCCAGTTCGACGAGTGATACAGGGAGTGATCTATCCCCTTCATCCCACTGCCGGAAACAGATATCCGTTAAACTTCAGAGATGACGAGCAACGGTCACCCGCCCTCCCCAATGTCTCGTTACTCTCGTCACACATAGACGAACATGTCGATCGCAGATACAATAAAAAATATTTGACTCTGTCCGACAAAGTAATCGATTACTCGAGAGAACGGCGACGAGTAGAAAGCTTCGAATCGTTCGTTCGGATTAAATCGAAAGAGTATGATAAAAAAATATGTGTACTGATATATACATCGTTGCAGGGTAAATGTGGACGAGCGAGACAGAGAAATCTAGTGCTCGAGGCCACAGTGCGAATGGGTATTCGAACGCCGAAACTATAAAGCTTATATCCGGGCAATAAACTGTCGTATACATCGTGACAAGGTGCACCTGTGCTAGCGAGTATCGCGTTATCGCGCTGGATCGAGAAGAAATTCATGGTTGAACGAATGACACAGCGCAGCCTGTATATGTATATATACACATATACATATGTGGAGCCTGGAGTAGCGTGCACGAAAGTGCGCATGAGAATAATGGAAGGAGGATGAGACACGGAGAATAGAGAAGTGAGTGAGTCCAGAAACGAGGTAGCTATCGCGGATTTACTGGGCGCGTAGGCGGGACATTGTTATAGCTGGCGATCAATCCTAAGTGGTCCAGTTTCCGGTGTGTGGCGCACTCGGGATATTGCACAACGGGGGCGGAAGAGCCGGAGGGACAATCGCCGATTGTACATACACGAGAAACGTACGGAGAAGTTGGGCCGAGCTATAGGTATACCGCTGTGTAGGATCCGCACTTTGCCTCGTTCGGAGCCTACAGTACTCGCGTTTAGGGCTCTACAGTCTCTCGTACCTTGCAGGCAATACGTTTGGAACTGTGGAGTCGATCGTTCAAGTTAATATTCGCGGATGTTGTGGCGTTGGAGTGCAGTATCGCAGATCCATGATCTCACCATAATGTTGGATGTCCCAACCGGTTCGACGCAATACAACGAAATTTTCGCACATAGACTGCTCAGCGGATTCTTCATCCGCCAAACGTAATACAAACATCCGGTCAAACGTTTTTTCTTCCAACACTGTTTCAAAATGATGTACTTATTGTCACACAGAGGACTTAGTTCCTGAATCATTAGCGAGGGAATTCAATTTCTGTGTTGCCAATCTCTCCATTGTAGTTCCGACACTGATCCGAATCAGTGCCTACCGACAATATCAAATCACAATCGATCGAATTGCAGGTATTCGGCCATAGTGCCGTCGGGGGAAGATCAATCGGTCGTCAAATACCTGTCACGAGTCGGTGGGGTCGCCTCGAGTGCGTCGTCTCAGTGTACAGGGTGCAATCGGCTTGCTGTGTTGAACGCAACAGACAGTATGTACCGGTATAGCCGAACCTCACCAGGACACCCGGAGCCACAAAGATCCAAGGCAGCGTAGGACTGTCGGATGCGGTGCGCATCCGGGGCTCGTTGCCTTTCCGCTTACCGGAGGGCTCAGCCTCGGTAATACTCTTGCTGCTCTTCACTCCGAGCCTCTCCCGTTCGTCTACCCCTAATTCAGCCCCGATTCACAATACCCCTCTCGAGCGAACCAGCCGCCGCGCTTTCGCATAAGTAATAACGTCGTCATATAACGCGGGTATCCTTCGTGGTTCTACCGCGGTTGCATTCTATACATTTCTCATCTGTATCTCGCTACCTTCAATGTATTACACAACTCCGGTGCAGTACTGGTTCCGTCTTCGTGAATATATATGAAATCACATATGTATGTGTGTAAAACTGGAGTACACACACGCGTCTGTCTGTATCTTTATCCCTCGACAAACCGCAAGAGAAAGCCGCTGAGGGAGAAACATCGCGAAAGATCGAGGAAGATAGCGCGACAGAGTGTGAGGAAGGCGCGAGGGAGGTAGCGGATACGCGGAGGGTTGACCTGGCAGCCGGTGTGGATCGATGCACCACCAACACCTGCACCGCGTATCTACTTCGTCGTGCATAGTCAAGTGAGCGGCCTAGTTACTGACCACGTTCTGATTGTTGAGCAGTATATAACATCTTTCATTTTTTTCTACGATATAGAACTTTTAGGATTTCCGTAGAGATCCCAAAAGTCACCGTAAAAGTATCGTTACACGAGGGGTTTCTACATCGGGCTTACTCTGGCGATTGCGCATGGTCTTTTGGCACTCTTCAGATATTCGGTGATGTATCTGTATGAAGATCCATTTTTAGTTAGATGGTGGATTAAGCTTTCGTTCAAGCCACAGGAAGATTCGAGTTTAAATGAAAATTTTTATTCCCTTATAGATCCTTATAGATTTAGGTTAGAAAGTTGTGGCACCACAATTCGAAGATCGCTAAAGTCGGACAATCAAAGGATATAAAAAAAAAAGAAGAAAAAATCAGAAATGTTCCGCAATTTCCTCTGATCGATCCGCTTGAAATTAATTCTCAACCATCGGTGGGTACGATATCGCGATAATTTTTCCTATGTAATTTACCGTTAAGAGATCAGTAATCGGGACACTAATCTCATAGGTATGCCATGCACCCAATGCGCCGAACTTATACGTATAGGTATATAGTAACTACTATACACCTCTCTATGCAGTTCTATGCAATACCTGGGTCCCTCTCTGCGGCGCGCCTGCCTCTGCTGATGCCAACCCCCCTCCGGCCTTCTGATGCTACCGCTTTGCGCTTCACTCCCTCCGTTCTATGCCACTGCTGCTCGTCGTCCTGCCCCAAATACCCCGCCGAAACATTCCAATTACCTTCACCTCTTGCAGCAACGGCAGCAGCCACGTGCCGAACACCTCCGAACCGAAGCTCCTGCTGATGGCTGCGGGCCTCTTCAGAGCCAACGTGATTTTGCTCCGAACCGCAGTATAGTATAGAACGAGCGATTAAAAAAATAAAAAAATAAAAATGAAAACAAGGAAACGAAAGAATTTGAACGGTGTAACGATATCGACTGTGTGGACCAACGTAAATCACTTATGGACCAATATATTTCACGGGATACCTCTTTCGCTTACTTTTTCCTTTCAGTTAAATATTTGAAGTAAGTAAGTAACACACCTAGACACAACTGATTGAGTTTTTAGAAAATACTTGCATTTTTGGTAAAATCTTTTGCACGGTTCGTGCGTCGCTATAGGATTTTTTTGGATGAGTTACTCATCGCTCGACTCGGATATATCGTTTCTTATTTTATCTTATCACTCAAGGTAACGGTGCACTTCACTTTGCTACAGAACACTCAGGTACGTGGATGATTTCATAGCACGTGGACTGCGATACACATAGTTGCATCGCTGGATCCATAGTGTAACGCGGGTTCGGTCGGTGCTTTCGGTCTCAGGTGGATAATACGGGTCAAAAGGTCAGTGGACGATAGGTACATGGTGCCAGCAACGCCAGTCCACGTGACACCGATTACCCAGGAGACCTACGGTTCCGTCCTACACTTTCCGTCTTCCTCGCCTTCTTCTTGCCGTCCACGGCCTGTCTCCATCTTTGCCACTGCAGAACCACTCGTACATAGTTTTCACAATGGAATTAGAGTTCCATTCTTCCCGGCGAAACGCCAGCTAGGCGTTTTCCGAGCATTCGTTTCCATTCACGCAAGGATAGCAACAACGTTACTGTTCTTAACTGTGACAAATTAAATTTAATGGCAGGCTTAAAATGTGCTTACTCATTAAAAAAATGAAAATAAAAAATATTGACACAACCGTAAAGACAAAGATGGTTTTCGACAATTTTTTATATTTGAACTTGGAGACTGTTTTTTAATATTCAGAATACTGTTAGAGGAGATCAATAGTGGACTTTTCAAGTCCTCCATTTGGTAACATTACTTGGGTTTTTAAGAAACATTGAGGATTGTAAACATTATTCTATTAGAATAAAATATTGTTTACGATCCTCAATGTTGCTCCAATTTCCCCAATCCAACTATGCCCCAACTTCAAAATTCACCGAGTACTCCACTACTCGAGGAATGCAAGCGTTCCATCGCTCATACCTTCGGAATACCATCAGCGTTCCTCCGTATTCTTGGCTTCCGTCAAGTATGCGTCACCAAAAGCCGCGACGATTATTCGGACGATCGATTCGAACCTCGATTCTGTCGTGCGTTTGTCTCGCACGAAACGCCGCCATCGGAGTAATATAAATGAAGGGACGCCGATAAGGGGAAACTCCGGCTCGTATAACAATTGGAAAAGCGGGTATTATCCCCTTCGGACCGAGAGTACCCATTCATAATATTCCGCGATTCGCTCTCTCGACCTCTTTTCAAAGTGGCCTCGAAGCTTCTGCGCGCCGCTTCTGTGTTGCTGCTGGTGTGGTGATCCACTCGATCATTATACTCGTGACGGATTCAGCGCGATGCGGCACCCAGCCAGGGTATGTGGGCTTTTACCCGACCGGGTTCGCTCCGTTCGTTTCGTCCCCTCGCTCTCCGCTCCCGTTTCGCCCCCTCGGTGAAGCTTTAAAATGTCAGTCATCCATCATAACGGCTTGACCGATAAACTTTGAGCGAGGGATATCTATGAGAGCCGAGTCTCTATGCACTCTTTATACCCAACGTATGAAGAAACGTCACGATGCTCCGGAAGAGTTCAACCCTGCTCGACATTCGTGAATGAACGTTTACGGCAGGAAGACGAACTCATGGGTAGAATAGCTCGTAGAGGGTGCTAGATACGTTTCAGGATCTTTTTTCTTCCCGCTCCCCCTTCGCATCCGGATAGCCCACATTTCAGGTCGCTAGATCAATTCTCTTAGCGTGTTATTTGTCATATACATTGAGCGAAACAAAAACCTGGTATGTCTTGGTGTGTCCTTTAGGATGTGCAAAGGTGTTTCCGTTCTAAGTTGCTGAATCAAGAGATGGCCATTGTACGGACCAAAATGCGTTATGCTATAATTGAAAATGACCCACATTTCCTTTTTCTCCACATCGACCCTTTCTTCACGTACACATTTTTTTTCATACATTAGAGGAAAACTGTTGTTCCAACCATACTTTGAACGAAGTATGATTCCTCCGGCTGATACTCGGGTGCGTGTACTTCATAAAAGGATGGGAGCTCCAAGCTCCCGTGGAATTGAACCCCGTCATCCACGGCTCCGGTATCATAAACGTCGAAGAATATAATATATTGGTATCCGGGTAAACACAGGCGCCAGTAGAATCTCCGGCTTTGCCTACTACTCCCATCCCATGCCCGTTCTCCGCTCTGCTGCGCTGCCAAGTCCAATAGATGTATATAACCGTGACAAAAATGTACAGCGTATCGGAAATGTACCAAGTAACAAGACGCACATACATTTTCTCTGCTACTTTCGCTCGTGCGAAGTATGCAAGTAAAGTCTGTGTACAGGGGAGGGGCCATGAAGTGTGCGGCATACGCGTACACGGATCCACGGCTCGTCCACGAAGCACGTGGGCTTATTTTTATACATTAGAGGAAAATCCGTGGCGCGCGCGCCGGGATCCCGATCACCCCAGTTGTGCGAGGTTTCCGAAGCGACGCGAGAAGCCCCCGGTGCGCTGTGTCGCGGGAATGGCAGGGTGCAGCATCCTCATCCGCAAGAAAATCCTTTCGCTCGTATAACGGAAACTAGCACACGGAATCCAGCAACACACGATTACTGGCCTCGCCTCGGTGTGGTGGAGCAGTAACGCTAAGCTCGACGGGGAGATGCCGCCTGCGGTCTCCATAAACAGCGCTTACGTGGGTAACGCGCTTCTCACCCCCCACATACCAGCCTCTACGTCGCTTTCTACGACCCGGTGTACTACCCCTTGTAGAAGCCGCGGCCTCACGCCGTTCGGGGAACACTCCCCGACTCCTCGTTCTGGTATTGTACAAGGTACCTACTGCATGTAGGGTATGCCAGCCAGGATGGGTGACTGGGAGACGTAGTGGCCAGACGAGACCGGAATGACTTCGAGATGTCCAGAATGTGTGTAGGCGGAAGAAAGGAAGAAAGTCGGAGGAAATAAAAAAAGAGGAGGAGATAATCAAATTTGTTGATGGAACACATCTTTAGTGGGACTTTTAAGGGAAATTGGTCGTCACAGAACGTTAAGGTCGCAGTCTCCCCGTGGGAGACTGCGAGACTGAGAGTGGGTTCTTGGGGGACTTGGAATAATTAAAGCTGGACAGGAAGTCATACGTTTAATTCATTGGTATTTCGTTCCCAAAAATGCTCATGATGTTATTTTAACATAAAATTTCAGTGCATAGACACAGTTGTCCTCACCATTTTTTAAAATTTCATACGGATAAAGAAAATCCGTGGAAGGAAGACGGTATATTGAAGTTAAGCCTATGATGTGCCCATGGTATAACATGGTTTATTTCACATTCTGACCGTATGAACCAATATCAATGACATTGACTGGAGGTCGACCAGTGTAAACCACCAGTTACCCTTCACGTTTACGAGAAACGAGATCGGGATTCAAATATTTTTGGCTTTTTCTCTCTTAGACTCCGGCCTTCCTTTTTTCTTATTATTCTCGGCTCTCTCTAGCCCTCGACTTCACCGGGCTATTTAAGGTCCATTGTTTGGAGCTATGGTGCGGGAAAAGCAGCCACCGCGAAACCCACAACGTTTTTCTCGCGTGTCGTCGACTAGCGGTGGTCTCGGCCCTTCACCCTCTCGAGATTTTCCATCTTTCGTTTCGGAACAGAATAAACTAAACGGGGGAAAAAATCTGATATGCTCGCTGCCGTGAACTGTCATAAAAAAATTTGCTCGCGTATGTCGGAATGCCGAAATCTCGAAGTGAATATACATTCCATTCGTATTTCGACTAATGTACCTGCAGGCGGTAGCTCATAAAATATTTAAAGAAGTTTCTCCCAACAGAATCGCATTTTTTCCGTCCTTTATCACATTCCTGAACTATTTGAAACACAATTTTGACATTCCATCGTTGTGCTAGTTGCTTGCATTTATTTGCAAAGCGTTTACAACGGTTCTGCCCGATGGATTTGTTTCTTTGCCATCGACGATAATACACTTTGCGATAATGTATGAATTTCTTTATAATTTTTTTAATCACATGTTCAAAATATACGGATACTTTTTTGGCACCGTTCAACTCCTCGCGGAGAGCGAATGCCGTAAACGAATTTTAAAAAAATGCATAATCTTTTCAAACGGCAACACGAACTTTCAAAGGATTAATATTTCATAAACTCCAACGAGGTATGCGAGGCGGAGCAGTATGCAAGTTGAATATTTTTTTTACAACCCTATCCCCAGAAGCTGAATAAAATTCTGGTAGTCGTAACTCATCCGGTATAGTACTATATATACATATATATTTGTAGCTATATAAAAAGTAGAATTAGTATAGATACTCTGGCTGTGCGTATCCATGTACCACGATGAGGGGTGGAGGGGGTGAGTTTTCAGGCCGAGCGTCGCAGGGGCTCAGGTGTTTCTACGGGCATACCGCGGCAAGGGGAAGTGGGTATCATGGTCGATATCACCGAGCCTTCTACCGCCGCGCAACCGTCGATTTCGTTCCCCTATATGTTGCTGCTCTCCACTTCTCTCGGTACCCCGGGAACAGCGCCGCTCGCGAGATATTAGTGGCATTCGCGGAATTTTGCTTTTATAATATTTAATCTCGTTGAATATTGGAAACCCACACCCTCGGAGAGTGGAGTTCCGCCTAGCAAGATCCAGTAAATTATTCCAGACAGTGCCTCTCAAAACCTTCGTGCTATAGACAAGTGGATCACTTGTCTTAAGGGAAATATCATTTCTCGTATTTTTCATGCCACGTTGCCTTGCGATCTAAATTTTTTTGTTCTTCTTAAATTCTTTGGAAGTTGAGACACATTGAAAAGGGATTGAACATGTAAAACACATTTTCGTATTTTTAACCATTTTTTATTTGTTATTATTAAACAACATTATGAAAGGTTGCGGATAAGAAATGTTTGTTCAGTGTGCAAACCTCTTTCACCGTATAGAGGGTTCGAAAAACGTATGCAAAAAAATAGGAACAAATTAAATTTTACTAGAAAATACTTTATTTAATTTATGACGAAAATGCGAGGGTCCACTCGGCAGTGGCATATAATCGGCGACATAATGTCATTCCTAAGCGGAGGATAACTGATTTTCAATTCGTACAAGTCGAAAGGTCAAATGGATGCGCAGACCACAAAGCAGTTGATTAGGTCGCTCCGGGCGTAATAAAACAATCCGAAAAAAAACCCGAAAAAAAGAATGCAAAATCGTTATCGGACCGCACGTTCCGGAAAAAGTTTCAGTTAATTGGAAATACGAGAGCGAAAAGGTACGAAATGCCGAGAGAGGAGTGTGAAGCGTAGGGACTACGAATATTTAACGACGAGTTTCCAAATTAGTCGTAGAACTAACGGGTTCGTCGCGGATAATTTTTTTTTCTGTACATACTAGCCGCACTCCCACTTTTTTTCGGCTCTGTTCAATGTTTCTTCTTTTTTTTTTGTCTCCACCCCGATCCGCATTTATTCCGTTGAGTTGTACAAATTGGAAACGTTTCCACGTACCTCACTCCGCTGGGAGAGCTACGCAGTCCCGACAGCTCGCAGCACAGCGCAGTCCTGCTGCCGTGGGATGACTCGTTTTTTTTTTTAGTAACTTTTTTTTTTATTTCACGTCGTCGCTCGATTCGAAAAGTTGGGAAACATGGTCGCGGTGTCGTGGGAAATTAAAACACGTTGACCGACGCCCTACGGCGTGTGCTGGGTGTGCTGGGTACCCTGCGCCCTGGTTTCCATCGTATAATTAAAGCAAATTTTTTTCCATCGCCGAAATCCCTCGACACCGGTACCGCGTAGAATTCCTATAGGATTCTTTTACTACTGTTGCCCATGACTCGCAGATATCCTAGGTTCGTTCATTCAACAATTTTCCGTCATGTCATTGAAAAACGAAAGATCTTTTCTCCGCCAAAAATAAGACTTTCGTGACCGAGCAGAGGAATCGCAGATGAATGGCTCGGTCGTATCTGCCGAAGCGAGAAAATAATCTCGACGTTGCGAGCGACATAATCGCCTGCGGGGAGAGTCCCGGCGAAGAAGAAAAAAAAGGAAGAGAATTCGTCAGACGTTGGAGACAGTTGTGGGCTTGCTGCAGGGCGAAAGGAAGAAGTTAGGAAGGTCCCAGATTGTCGGAGTGATCGACCAAGCGGAATGGCCAATGATCCGTGCTTGTATACACTTCGGAACAGACTACAGCAGGTTCCGAGGGGGAATACGGACTGCGACGATCGGATGCGTGAGTGATCCTGTGCAGTTTGGCGGTCCCTTTGGCAGGGAATCGCCTCCGGAGGAGAATTAGTTCTTTTCATATCCGGTAAGATTTCTATAATACTCTTCGGCAAGATTTGTCGCAAGAGTCACGGGAAATCGTTAAGGGGGGACGAGTTGGCGCTATTCGAGAAATAAGAAAAATCTTTTTCTATTCTTTTTAATACAGCCAAGGCCTTGTGCAACTGTTCCCCATGTTATACGTCGAACAGTTGAGAAATGAATAGAATTTTTATCGGCGGCAGCGAATGCCAATCAGCGGTTTTTAGAAGTCAATTACTTTGGTCACTCTGACCCGATTGCCTGAAAAATAAAATCTGAACTCAACCGTAGTGGAATATTGTAACGAAGGAAATAAGATGTCTTAGAGCGCAATCCATAGGGCGTTTTGTTCCGAATCACGGGCAGTGTTGAAAAGTAGCGGGTTCGTGTAAGGTGCTCCATTCAATTTTAATAAAGGAAAGCCGAGGCTTTGAAAAAAAAAACATTCCAAGTCGAATCACGTCCCGGAGTCTGTCTCTCCCATCGTCCATCGGCGACTCGCGAGGCGCGAGGATGAATCGTTTCTATACCACTGTATTATGCCTATGAAATTCTTAACAGTCTCTCGTTCGCAGCGATAAGCAGAAATTTCAACTTTTTCACGAGGTAGACCGGGTAGACGGGCAGGGGGGAGGAGGCGCGGACGGTTATTAATCCAATAAACCCGAATAATTCAATTCGATTATGGCGATGCGAAGCGAGAAGTGGAGGACCGACTGTCAGTTAACTTTTAGAAACTCTCTGTATAACGTTGGACTCGTAGTGCGACGTCGGTGTAAGAGCGTTAATTGAATGATTCGATTACCAGCCACGGAAATTAAGATCCGCCCAACGGGCGTGAAGTAAAACCCGAAATATAAGGAGGGAAGAAGATTCTCCTCTCTCGGGCTGCCGCTTGAATTTTAATCGTCGCGATTTCGCTAAAGTATATATTCAACGGTGCGCGGCTGCTACGGCCCGACCGTGGAGAACGAGGGAAGAAGAACCAGCAGATATCAACCCTCGTTCTCTCCATCCCCGCAGTGATTTTCAGCCGGAAGCTTCTACCTAAACCGGCCCCGATCTCCGTTTTCACTTCGCTTGCGTCAACATCCCCCCCCCCCTCCCTTTCTCATTCCCCCCTCGGTCGTGCGGTAGCGCGAAAGCGTTCTTATCGCGAAAAAACTTTTCACCATTCGCACGTTCGCTCCCTTCTTCTAGCAACGATTTGAATAGGGTCGATTAGTTTTAATCGTTTCTGTATGAATCATTTTTTTTTCTCCACTATGCTCGGGTGCAATCAGGTAGAGTAGCAGCGTTAAATGGTTGAGACAATAACGAAGGCCCGTGTCTAATGTTACGGTATGGCTCGTCCAAACACAGTGGAGTGTTAATTGCGTTTTATAATTAGAAAGATTGCGTTAGATTGTTAACGCGCTGAACAAGGCGCCCGGTACACCCGGAATGTTTCCGCAGTTACGGCAGTTGGAAGACTCGATTAAACATACTGTTTTGGATTTGCGAGAGGCTTACGGCCGGCCAGTGTGCCACGGTAAGGAAACACGAAGGGGAAAAAATGGCACAATAAAGGCCAAGCAACGCTCATAATGTTCCAGTGAGAGATTTACATATTCCCCCGGTAATCATTAGGTTGCGCGCGTCTGGAGAAGGGACGACCGGCTGCTGTGCAGGGGCGCCGCTGCCGCTCGGACTGCTGCATTGGACCCGATTTATGACGTAGAGTGAGTTACGACTCGTGGAGCTTTCCACTGTTGGCCCTCGGTTCGTTCGCGACTAACAATTAGCTTCGGTGCAAGTAAGCAATGTGAGAATATGAGCTTGGTGCGCTACGTGAACCGGGTCACACAGCACAGCTACTTCGCTTCGAATACACGAATGAAAAATTGAATGGAGAAAGAGATACATGCATTTTCCCACCCAGGTAACGACCCAGGTACGTTTTGGTCCGGCCGAGCTTCGAGTTGATTTCAACTCGTCGATACCCTCGTACGAATCAAGCGAACGAAAAAGTGAACGAGTATCCGCGCAACTTGGAATATACTTAAAAAAAAAGCCTACGATCGAGTCTTCTTCTTCGAATACCGCTGAAACGCTAATATTATCTCTGACTCGTAGTTTATTCAACGTGTGGTGGGATCGGGCGACGAAGACACGGCGCCGACGTCGCCACCAGGCGGACGAGACTCTTGGAATCGGCGGAGGAAGCGAGGAGGTGAGATGTGAAAAAAAGACGACGAAAAAATTAACGAAAAAAAAGAAGGCAAGAAGCTCTTGCTTTTCTCGTGGACCGACGTGACGAGCGCGATGACGTCTATGACATGCCACTACCCCTCGGATATAAACGTGTGCCGCTGCCTTCTGCGATCTTCCTCCAGCTGGCTCTCGTCAAGCTTTCTTATATTCACGCTCGCCTTCACCGAGTTTTCGTAACGTTAACTCATGCATCGTACGTAAAGAGCCTCACGCTGTGCCCGTCTTCCTCTTCTTCTTCATTGCTTGTTTATTCAACTTCGCAGGGTTGATACAACCGCTCGCTACTGACAATTTATTTTGACAGATCACACACGTCGGTGCCGCCGCTTTTGGAAAAATCTTTCCGACCTCGTTAGCACGCTGCCCTTTACTTTTTATTTTTTTTACAACGTTTTATTACGTGTGTATTTTTTCCGGCTGATAACGCATGTGATATTAAATTTGGTGTTCGCGCAGTGAGACAAATCATAGACGAAAATCACTATCCACATTTTCGTAAATCAGGTTAGATAAATAAACATTTTTTTTTAAATAGACATTACCCACTAGAAGATGCTAATTTTCAAACTTGGAAGTTTGAGTATAGTCATTTTTGTGTTTACTATGAGATTGTCGCAAAATGTTGTATAACGAAAGAGGCTGCAAATAACATTTGCAACCTGCGTTGCCATTTTTTTCAAGCACAACACAATGATTAATACCTGATTGTAAATCATGCAGAACCTTGTTCTGCGAGATATACTTTTTTTTTTACAACATTTTTTGACGGAAACCCCCATTGGATCGTGTCTCTGAAAAATGTCGGTCCCCAACAGGTCCCAAGTAAGATCCTCCGTCTTCGCACATTATTCTTATGGTATGTTCCACTATTCCTCGAAGGAAGGTGTATCAAATATCTGAGAAATCGAATGCCATTACGGAGACAGTTGGGCAGGACTGTTTTAGCTTATAGTCAAGCGAGTATATAGTTGTGGACTTGAAGCACCTGAACACGAGCTACCTGCGGTGCGCTCGTATTCCTGACGATATATCCGCTCGTTCTAACCAGCAGCACAGCACGAAAAGCGAGTTCTCAACCCCATAAATCTTCCCGACTACTAACAAATGTCTTTCTCAGAGTTCCATGTGGACTCTGTTCCGTGCAGCTCTCGTCTGTGTCTGTGTGTGTCTCGTTTAATGAGAACACGCGCCGCAGATCTACCGATGCTTTCCCGTCTCTCATCTCCACCCCTCCCAAGATCTCACCGTATTCCCGCGATATGGTAAACTCAATCGGACGTTCCACCGAAACGAGCGGAAACGAATTGAAACCCTCCGTCTCAAGCTCCGGGATGTACGAACGTGTATTTATCATACATCAATTCGTGAATCATTGAGAGGGAACAGGTATCATTAAGTGCCTATTAAGCTATCCGAGTTTCTCGCTTCGAACACTTAATCATTCGTAATATTGATAACTCTCTTCGGTTCATTTAAATTGCCATGAGCGAACGCATATATTAAAAGCCTTGTGTAAAACCGATTCAGCTCGAATAACTGGTTCGAAGCTGAATTTTAATTAATACACAAAAAAGAAAAAAAAATAACAGCAATGAGAAAATGTTAACGCGTCTTGAGTATTCCGTAATATTTCTACGGCCCGTAAGATCGATTTTGTTGTCCTCTAAAATTAACGGAGTATTTGCATTAAAAATGAGCTTGTAATTTGAAAACAGGTCGAATGCCATGGAGGACCAGGATTTTGGCACATTCGGCTCTGGGATCGATCATTTTTGGTCCAAAGTGTCCAATACATTATATCGGAATGCTGTTATTATTATTATTATTTATTATTATTCCACGAACGTTCGCATCCAGCCTGAACCGTGCGAGTTCTTTGCCCGCCGTATTAAGTTATTAATGGACTTTTCATGTTTCCGGACTGGGGAGGAAAGGGGGGGGGAAGGGATAGAGAAAAAAACCGCTTTGCGGCTGTTCTCTCGTTTTAAAGCAGCAGGGAGATTCGAGTTTTCTGTGGTCGTCGCATAGCTCGTCCGGTACATAGTGCCGGCTACGGAGCCTCGCGCCTTCCCTCTCGCATAGCATGGCCTCATAAATATGAAGAGAGAATAAAGCGATACCGAGAGCACCGTTGCACCGCACGCCCCCACAACCCGCTGGCTCACATAAATATCGTGGCCGCGATTCAACCATTTTCCGCAGTTTTACATCGCACAGCCTTTAAAAGTCGAAAGCGTGGCTCTGGTGCCGATGGAAATTCACCCTGAAGTGTATAAACTGTACACTGTCTGCCGCTGTGCTTTTCCCTGCTGACTTGATCGATAGTCAAATCACAATTTTTCAATCCCAACTTCGCAGCTACTGCTAGTTTGAAAAATTAATTTTTCTTCCGGCCACGCTGCCAAATAACGTACAAAAAAATTATGTGGTGCAAAAGTTGTGAAGCTGATCAGCGCGTGAATTAATGATACGTAGACCGGACCGTACTCACTAATTTTATCCTAGAATATTTTTTTTTTTTAATCACATAAAAAATACAAGCAACAGAAAGGTTTGTCAAGAAATTACTCGACCGTATTGGTTTAAGCGAGCTACCGAAACGTAGAGTTTTAAAAGTTTTTCAGTGCGCCACTCCGCGATGGTTAAATATTTATAGTATTTCCATCGGTTCGCGCGGATGGTCAAGTCAGTCATCATGAACTCCGTCGATGCGCCCGATCAGCACGTCCAATGCAATAAACACTGTGCCGTCACTCAGGCAGTCCATTGTTTCTGATCAAACCCCGGGGCAGTTTTCGTACACTGTTGCCGCGTATACAGTGCCACGCACAGTGAATAATGAGTAAGGATTCTGTATTTGTTTATTCAGCGAGCACTCAGCGGCTACCCGCATCGGCGCAGACCGCGCAGTTCGTCTTCTATATTATTAAAGAGCTCGCAATTAGCTAACCCCGAGTACGCCAAGCCCACCTATCCTTCACACCCGCAAGATATTTAATAATTCAATAAGGCACAGGGCGCAGGTCGACGGCGAAGCAAACGCGAGGCATCGACGTAGGGACCGGTGGGCGAATGGCGGCCAGGATCGAACACAATGCTTTCTTTATCGGGAATTTTATTTTTTCAACCTCACCGAGTCGATAGTTTCTGCATTAAACAAACCCGCCATCATGAAATCCGGGAAGAAGTCCGATACGATCGGGTTGATAAGTAAAAAAAAGCCTCATCTGTTCGTTCCCTTGATTCGCGGACGATTTAAGCTCGTGCCGCCGCCGAAAAACACGAGTCGCCCGGACAAGCAACGTTCCTTCTACTCCCTCTCGTTATAAATCCTCGTCATAACTCTAAATTTGCGGTAATTTTAATTCCCTCGCAGGCTTTACCGACGCGTTAATTCATAATTATTATTAACGAGCCTCGGTGCCGACGAGGGTCCCGGCCGGGAACAGTGTACCTCTTTCAGATGAGAAGAAGCGACGAAGAAACACCACAGGGTAGAAGAAGAAATCCAATTATTCTTTTCGCATACCATCGTCCTACACATTTCGTCGCTTTCCCCTTCCTCGACGATATTTCACTAACCACGCGGGCACCCACATGTTGTGCCCGAGGCATTAGTTTTTACTCGTACGTATAAATCTTTATACGAGTCACTCGTCACTCGCACATGCTCTTTGAATCACGTAATAAATTAGACGAATTTTGCATTACTTCGTATTACACTACATAAAAAATAAAAAAAAAAAAATATGCAAGATACACTGGATAGTTTAGCTGATATAATAATAGCAGGTTGAACCGAGAGCCTCGAGCTCATCTCGACCGAGTACACACATGCATGTATACATTTTACATATTCCACCGTCTATATAAGATCTCACACCGCGGGTGTCCGGGCGCAACGAGCTGTATCCACTTATCATAACGCGTACTGGCAAGTGATGCAAATGAAAAATTGCACAGTGATTTGCTCGGTGGATTTCAACCACCTACGTACAGGATACCGGGGTCAAAAGTAACAGGCTTTACTGTAAACTTACTTCTGGAGAGAGTAATGCGGCCCGCATTACATTTACACAGTTAGATGGTCCGGCGAGCACAAAACGGTTTTTCTTGCCAGAAAGTAGTTTCCGTACACGAGTTTTAGTCAACTTGCGCCTGATTATTGATGCTTTTGATCCCGGTCTCCTCGTGTATCGTATCTACGATACACACATGATGTGCACCCACTCTGTTATACAGTTGCGTGAAGATGATACGACTACAACTTCCACGTGAATCGCGTGAGCGGCTCGATAGGGTTTCCCCGCGGGCGACTCTTCGGCTGACAATGGGAACTCAACGGGATCCTGTTTATAAAATAATCCCCGCATTGTCGTCGACGTGGCAGGCAGGCCAAGTCGCGGAGGGCCCACGACGCCAGTGAGGAAATGGGGTATGTACGTGGGTGGAGGTTCAGTCGAACGGACCTCGATGCATAACATTATTTAGCCGACGCGGGAACTTTTGTGCGCCCGTCAGCTGCTGCTTTTGGAGCCTCCCCGTTCCGCAGCATCTCTTATTCTCGTGACTCGCACTCGTTTTTCGTCGGTTCGTCGCTCCCGCTCTCTCTTCTTTCCATTCTCTGTCATATGCATTATACTATATTCTTCTTCTTCGTTCATCCCAGCCCGTACACTCTACGTCTGCACATCTCTCATCCTGCACCGCTACTCCAGAACGGCCGCATATTCATGACATCTGAAAGGGGATTAGAGTTTCCAGGGCCTCGACTAAATGTTATCTTCCAACGTTTGCCCGCGTGTGGAACATCGTTGCCAAACACGCGATACACAGCGTAGGAAACACGAGGGAGAATATGAATCTCGCACTCTTCGTACATACAATGTAGGGAAAAGCAGCGCGAATTCTGCCAGACTTTCGCTGCCCTCGTACAGCCCTCATCGTGCGGTTGGTAAGCCCCGACGTCCCGGTGAGTGATCGAAAAAGGTGGAATTAAACGAAATCGCGAGAATCAGTGGGTTTGCTTGAAAGCTCACGGATGCTGAAGCCGCAATATTTTCCGTTTTTCATTTGCAGTAATTCAATCGAGTATAGGAACATTTGAATATACGTGTCGTATTTGAAACGACCCAAATACATTTTTTGTTCGGCCACACGGCCCGACCTCACTTATATCACGGAACTACGGACACGGAAACTATATCCATAGTTTTCACTTAAGTCTTAGTTTTCACTTAGGTCTCGAGCTAATCCCGAAATTAATGCTTCTGAGCATTATTATCCCTTCATATTCTCACTATACCTTCACCCTTTGGCCATCGGTATTAGTTACGGGATTTTTCGTTCCGAGCTGAACTTGTAATTGAAGAGCCGAGATAATGAATTTTTTGCCTGATTTATTTAGCATCCCCATGCAGCCCTCGCCGTCCCTGACTTACCTCCGCGCTGAGGAAGCGCTTGTATTACAGTAAGTTCAGTGTCTACGATGCTTTTAACAGGACGGAGGGGTGTAACGACGAGACAGTGCGGGAGTGTATGTGCACAAGCTACGAGCAAGAGTGTTACCGACGATACGGTTTTCCCATGGGGCCATCGTCATGCCGTACCACCATAACTGCCAACTGTAATGGAATGCGTTAATATGAAATGTCGCGAGTGCTCCAGCCATAGGCCCCGCCACACCGCTGCATAGCGGGTCGATCCATCGGGGTGGCGAGCTTTACCCCTTCGTACCGCCATCCTGTACTCGCCCCGGCTCAACAAAACTTAAGCCTCACTATAACCAGAATATTGCACTTGCTCGATCATAGCCCAGTTCGTAACCCATGTCTGGCCTCCTCTATAGGTCTCACCCATATTTTGCAATATTTGCAAGGGCCGGAGATCGAAGCTCTAAGCGAATATTGAATATTCCATCAGCCACGTATTAACGTGTAATAATCGTCGACTCGAAGCGGCACGGTTTATCGACTAAGATGGCCATCGAAGTGTTTCGGGGCTTTGGGTCATCGGTGTGCAATATCCGAAGCATTCCGAGCGTTTACGAGCAGGACAGATGTCATCATTGTGCTGGGATATTGGTACAACGTTGTGTTGTGGTTTGGACCTTGGGTCGTATCTCTCTGTTTGGTTAATGTCAATCTCGCGCACCAGATCATGTGAATACGCACTGTGAATGCATACACGCGCATCAGCTATGGATGAACGCATCTTGTGAACGGTATGAGGGTAGGGTGAATGAGGCCGGTCGGTAACGGGGCGACTGGAAGCCCTCCCCACAGCTCATACAAGGTTTGGCATTGCCCAATGTTCAGAGCGAGAGCCGCTGAGTGGCCGCCAGGAGATTACTGCGGCATAATTACCCTCAGCCTAAGCGCGCACAGTGCAGTACACTGTACTGTACTGAACTGCAGTGCGCATCCCGCTATGCTTTCCTGCGTGAGGATCCGCGTTCCTGTTTAATCTGCAATTAATGTTTCGAATTGCCATAAGCCCGGAACCTCGACCGCACTGTATAACTACCGGTCACTTATCCCCAATGTTGATAAATGATAACCGGCATTGGTTTCGTCGCAGGTTGGAAAAAAGGGTGAGGCGCGCAAATGAAATGTGTCCCGAACAGGTGAGAATTCGAGCCCATACTGGGGCCACATTCCCCATGCTTTCGTCTGCGAACTATCCGTTTGTTGTTCTCATTAAAAACATAACTTTTTACTCGCCGCATGAGTAACTGCATCAAAGCGTGGACAGAGACAAAACTTTGAGGCAACATTTGCTGCGGTCATTCAACTTCGGACCGCAGAGCAGCGGCCTCAGACTCATGCTATAGGAAAATATGTGCTCTCGTAGGCGGGGAAAAAAGTTTCCTCACGATAACGTCCGAAGAGAGGGAAAGTCGTGTGTGAGATAGAACTGTAGAGTCCTACGTGTCGTCTGTAGTTCATATAACGGCGTTCCTCCACGGTGAATAAAGTGCGTGGTGTGGGCACCTATCGTACACGCACCAGTCGCAATAAAATTCAATCTTCCTGTAAGGGACAGTATCCATCTCAGTCCCATTCGTACATTTTAGAGTCGTTCGATCCCGTGACGTTACCCGCGGGCACGCGCATCGCGAAAATTGTATCGAAACGGCAACGTACCCTTGCAATAAGCATAACGGCATAAAAACTGAAGAGGGTACATCTGAAAAGTGCCCAAATCGGTAGATACCGTGTACGTGTGCCGTGGCCGTGGAGCAGTCGAAATGGCGAACGCACACTCTCTGTCCCAGCGCGCAGCCTGATGGTACATCCCTCGTGTGTAATTCGTCGTTATTATTCGTCTACATGAGAGGGCTGTGAGAGGCCAAAAATGCGTACGGTTCGACATCCCTCTCGGCTACACGTGCAGCGGTTGATACTGGTATAATACATACAGATACACGTGTGTCGGGAGAGGAAAGGAAGAACCAAAAAAAAAGGAAAAGGGAATGGCGCGCAGTATGTTATTCCAAGAACTATCTACTTAGGTACTTTTATATTCAATACATTCGACGGGTAAGAGACAGGGGTGGCGGATGGTGGCGGTATAGCACTCCCTCAGGACGGGATTCAACCCCTCGGGCCCGAGTGCCGAAGAACCCGCCATAACATTGAACTCTACTCGATCGAACGGGGGTGGTCGGCGGCTTGGCCCCCGCGCCCGGTCCGTTCTCTCGTGAGGGTAAGAAAATATATGATCACTATTTTTCAGTTGGAGACGCCCGACGCCGGTACGAGAAAGCGGGTTCGTCGCTTCCTCATTCCCATGTAACGCTTCTATACCAGTACTCACGGTGAATGTATACTCGGGAGCTTTGTGCAGCGAATAAGCGAGCACGCTCGTGCAAGATTATACGACGGCAAACAGATTGATAAACCGCCCCGAACATCATAAGCAACCTGCCACCACCGGGTCGTAACCCTCTCGGCTTATTCGCCGTGGTATATTTATGGAAATTGTTTGCATTTTATTGTACTCGCGGGATTATTATCGTCAGACACGAAATTACGTAGGAATGAATGCGCGAAGGGGCATCGATTGTGTGTGACTTGTGGAGGCGCGTGTTCGGCGATCATGAAGTTTTAGCAATTTTTTTAAATGCACGGACGATAGTTTGTTGAAACAGTTAATGTTATATTGATTCGGTGCATTAAGACCGAATTACATGCGGTTGCGGCCATCCCTTTTCCTTAATATTCTTAACGCATTTCTCTCGAAGACAAGTACGAAACCGTAAACGGCTTTACTTTTCATGTTTGATTCTGTTCGAGCAGTATTCGGAAAAATGGTTAAACAATTCTCGAGGGTATGTTAATCTTAGAGCTCCCATTGAGATTGAATTATAAAACGTACGTAATTCTGATAAATAATTTCGCTCCCCGCAATTTGATCTCTCTCCGCGAGGGCTCACCTTCCCACTAAATTAGTTAGACACCCCTTTGAGGGACTTTGACACAATGTCCCTTAATAATTTAAAGCAATGAGTTAGTCGGATCACGTTTCTAGTGAAATATTAATGTTGCCGAAGAAAATCCATGCATGGTATGTTGTACATTTATATTCGATGAAATACGTCAATTCTACGCCAAACCGAATGGAAAACCCGAGATCTGTCATTAATAGTGAAGAAAAAAAAACTTCACGACTAGTTGCGAAATTGTCGAAACCCCACACTCCCCGTTATGCTCTGACAGCAACAAAGTTGTGTTCAAGCTTTTTGCACAAACGTCTGCGGATTGTTCTTTGCGAGGGAGTTGAACTGGAGTACCAGGAGGACGAGGAGGAGGGGAAGAGGGAGGAAGGCGTGTAGGTAGAATGTGACCACGGACGGCAAAGAGGACAAACAACACGATGGGCTCGTAGCTCGTTAAGTAATTGCCGAGTGCCACGTAGAAGCGCGGTAATGCGAGAGTCGTGTAGCAGAAGACCGGAATGGCGGACGATGAAGGGCGCAAAAGGGGTGGCCGGGTTGTGTTGTTGGCTGTATAGAATATACGCCAGCTAAGGGGTTCATGCAATGTGCGCGGAAAGGGGTCTAGGGCTTTCTCGGACTCGTTGCTTTTGCTTTATACACCAAGGGGTCTGTGAGGCTCGCGGTATACCAGTGTCCATCGCCTCTGTTTCCTTGTGTTACTGTGTTACAGCGTGGAGGATTCTAGGCGCCATTTCGATCTAAAACACCCGAGAAGGCACAAACGTAGGCAACCAAACATCGGCCAAGTATTAGCTTCGTGTATTAACGCGCGACGATGTATTTCAACAGGGTACAGAGATGTGTGGGTAAGCAAAGGGTGATTCTCGGTGTGTCAGAGTGAACGATACGTTCTCGCCTCGCAGTGAACTACCAACCAGAACTTCGTCGGCGAGTGCTTGGAAATTTGATTAAGGCCCGGACCGATGGAGTTCAGTCCTTTTTGTCGATTCCCCGAAGGGTCGCCCGAGCTGTGGTGTCTCTCGTGCATTGAAAATGTTGTTTTGCTTGCACCGATCTGCGAAACAGGGGAGATGGACAAGTCGAGGTAATCAACAAGGAAAACCGCGAATTTCGTTATCGAGGAGAAGAGTGAATTGAATTAATCGAAGGTCATGGTGATGGTGAATTTCGTTAAGGAGGGATTTGTTGCCAGAATTTTTGTCGATCATCTGATGGATCGGAGCTCTTTCGTGTTTTCTCAATTTTTGATACTTTTTTTTTACCGAATGCGGACACTTTGTATTCAGTGCTGGTCGCCCGATTTAGACTGCGACCCAGAAAGAAAAAAGGGATATAGTCGATACGTGTTATACGTGACAGGACATCCCTCAGCGAGATTGACACACCCTTCAGTCGGTCGCACGCACACGACTTGTAGAGGGCATTCCGAGACGGATGATACATATACTATACACCCGGGCATTGTACAGTAGATACGATTGTACCTATTGGCCAAAGTGACGAATGAGACTTGCTGCATCACTCCTGCGTAATTATTGGCGCTTACGTCCCGGATAGTGTTTGTGAGAGAGCCTTTTTTCACCATCGCGACATGGTCGAGGACGATGAGAAAAAAAAGAAGAATTGCCAACACGCCTCACAGTTGTGTAACATACGGTAAACCGAAACGGAAAGGAAAATTTTCATCGACACACTCGCCGAGGCTTTGTTTGGCACACGCGGCAAAAGTTGGCTACCGGTGTATACTCGTAATAAAAAAAGCTTTTTGTGTGACAGGGACTTGTGAGAATAAGGAGGAGGACGGACAAAAAGAGAAAAAACGGGCGCGCACCCTATGCATTATGCAAGCGACTGTTTGAAGTCCTCCTTTTTACGCCACGCCGCTAAAACCTTTAGGAGTGGAAAGCAGAAGAGGAGTTATAGGAAGACGAGGAAGAGGTTGAAGGCCTTCGCGTCGATGTTCGAGCGGCTTTCGGGATGCCGGCTCATCGCAGAGGAAACGGCAAAGAGAGCCGTAGGAGATGAAAGCGGCGAGGGGAAAGTAAAGCGCGAGAATTTTTAGCGGCACAGATAGAGAACGGGTGAGATTGGTCGTGCGGTGTGGTTTTCTCGAATGGTCGGAATATTTATTACGAATTTTATTTTATTTTTTTTGTCAAGAAACAGTCAATTCGTAGCTCTGAACTTGTCCGACCGACTTTCATTTCTTAGCTCCTTCGTTTTACCTTGAATTCCTCTACATTTAGCTTACCTGACACATTAATTTCAAACTCCTCTCGAATCAAAGAGAGCAGTCTCGAGAAAAATAGATTTAAAATGTATTTTCGGTCTTTACAAAAAGTAGATCACCCGTGCCGACGAGACCCAGCGATAGAGAGGGAGAGAGGGAGAAAGCTCATCGATCGGATTAAACCATTAACCCAATTCCCGAATGTCCGAGATAGTAATATGGTTATTAGCCGCTTCGGTATACGGACTAATGTATGTTATTTGAGAGCAGTGGCACACATTGGGGAATCTCCCGTGTGTCCATTACATCGGAAGCAAATTCGCGATAGAATATATACGAAACGCAATCAGAATGAGAGAGTTGGGTAAATCAAGGATATATCTGGCGGTTACCTTGTATAATTATATAGTTTTGACGTACTCACTCGTCAAAGTATATTTATCAGTACCGCTTCGTCGTTATCAAGCGAAACGGTATATGGCGTTGCCTCGTTGGTCGTTTGGTCAGCGATCGGTCAGCCAGATTAACGGTACGGATAGTCATCGCTGCCCGTCGCTTTTCGTTCAAATTACATGACCAGCAAAGTGAATTAACACGAGAAATTCGATGGTCACAGAAGCAACGAAAACCTTGACCGTAAAAAAAAAAAAAATGTGCCGGTCGTGTTACGAGATCGTTTTGTAATTTTCCGAATCTTTTAGGTGAGGGTATACTAGATGTGTCAGTTTCATGAAAAGTATCACAACACGATGCGTAGTCTAAATGTTTAAGGTGACAAGGAAGACTAGAGGATTAGATTAGAAGAAGGAGTTGTGTTTATAGACCTCTCTTGTAGGTACGTCTTCGTGTTCCACGAAGTATAATACGCGTGTGGGCGTGGTTCCAAATGCTTCCATCTTTATGACAAACGGTCTAATTACAACGATAATTCGAGGGATGCGCGAGGAGTTCGCGCGAGAGCACCCTAATGCCCCTACATTATTTCGGGCTAATAGGGGTTCTCCAAGTCGTTTTACCCACCGTTGTTGTAAACCTAAGTAAAATGTTCAGCACTAACCGTGAAACAGTAAGAGAACAAAGTTGGCCTGGAAGGGTTCGAAGGATAACGACGTAACACCATCACCCGAATAAATGTGGTCCGGACAGATGACTGTCGCTACAATTTTGTGCTCAGACTTGGTTTAGGTTGACCGTTACCGCAGCTCCATACTTGGCTATTTTTCTAAAAGATACAAATGGGAAAAATGGCAGAAGGAGTGGCTGCAAGTATCGGAAGAAGAATGAGACGAGGGATACAATAGATGAGGGTGTAGATGGAACGCCATAGAAGAAGACAATCGGCTCGATTGAAGGACCGAATAGCTTCGAGTAAGCGGTACTGCGATATGATCGAGCTTGGGAAGCAGTTCGAGTGGCTGGGGCATTGTGAAGGAATCATAGGTGAGTATCTTGCCGAGTCAGGTTCCATAGCTCAAACCTTAGGCCTCGTGCGGTAACGGGTCTCGTCGTTTCGATACGGTCTGTTCTAAGTGAATCAAGTCATTCGAAAAGAATTGGTGCATCAGATCTTAAGATTCTCGCACCTTGAACTGCTCATTTACCTTTGCATAATTGGCCCTGAGATCCCCATCTTGAAAACATTTCCCTATTTTCCCAAACCCTCAACCGGAGGAGCCTACACACGAGGAGATTCACTAATCTATATAATTTCCTGTGATACTGAAATTTGGGGGAAAAAATGAACAAGTACATTTGTATGTAGTAAGGAAAAAGGGGCATGTATGGGCTAATAATGACCGGTATTAAATACTGCTCAGCGATGAACTTTTCTCTCCCTCCTACATGTACTGATTTAAAGGATTTTTATGCTGATTCGTTAATTTACCCGCTGAATGATATAGTTCCCTGTAGGGCCTTATAGTGCAGTTGTGCTTACGTACGCGAACGATCCACCATACGATACGATCTCGCCGTCCGTACAATTTATTTCAACACCGGGCATATGTGTTTGATTTCCATCTCTGCCTCCCTTCAAGGCCTCCTCTTTTCCTTTCTCTAATGCTTCTCGTCGGTTTAATCTCTTACGATGATAGCGCACACTCTCACACGCTTTCGAAGTGTTTGCCACCGTTAAGAACGAGCATCCTGCAGCGTCACCGCGCTCTTGCTCCTTCTCTCGATGACCCGTACGATGATGCCGCATGCTGCGCCATGAATTTCTTCGTGTCCGACGACTCTTCCGTGTTAGATAAACTCGAGGAGCGTTAAATTGAATTTCATCGAAAGTATCTATTATCCGACTGATAATTTCTACGATTGCACCAATAACTTAGTCACATTTGTCCGTCGTGTAGTTTGCCGCGGGAACTTATCGCGCGATAACGTCGAGACCGACTATCCATGTATCGTGTAACTACGCCCTGCCGAAAATATCATCAATCACCGAGCACAATAAAAATTGCGAACCGCAGCGTCTGCTCGATGCTACACAGCCAGACAATTTGAGTATTCGGCTTTGCTCTCACGGATAGAACGATAGCGGTTATTCCCGATGGAGACGAGGGTGCCCCAGCGATCCGGGAACGAACACCGCAGTTCGCGAGAAGAGAGGAAAGACAAAGTGCCCGTCACGGATCGTGAACTCGTTGTTACGACCGCCGGTCTCGTCTTGCGAAACTCCTCTGCAATTAATTATTCGCCCGCGTCCCGAGCGTCCATCCATCCGTTCGCATTATTCTTCTCCTGACTACGTGCCCACTATAAGCATAGCGATCTTCCACCGCAAGAGACCTACGAAAGAAATCGAGCAGCATGCGGAAAATAACGAAAAAAGTAATGAAAAAAGGAGTCTAGAAAGATTGAAATAATATTGAAGTAATGGGTTTTCCATAGTCGAGAGGGGCATTAGATTCGGTCCGAGCGTATCTGCTTTGCAATCACCGTATCTGGCAAAAGGAGTTAATTAAAAAGGAGATGTATGCAAGACGCAAATTGAACTCTCGGCAGTGCTCCAGCCTGAGTTTATTATTGCCATTCTATTCGGTCCACACGTGTCCTTCGTATTTTCGTTTCCCACTTACGTTCACGCCACTTTATAACGCCCTCGCCCGGTCCCCTTCCTTTCTTACTCTTTCGTTCCCTTGTTCCTCGTGTGCATCGAGGAAAACGGACCGGAAATTCGCCACGGGCCATTTCTACAATTATTCACGAAGGCACGTATAGCGCTTAATAGCTCGTATTTGGAGCACGTCGAGGAGACTTCGTCGCGGTCCACCCGTCCCACAAGCTCTTCGTCGTTGTTGCTGCTGCCATCCCCCATCGAGTGTTAAATGGCACGGCGACGTTTTTCACTCGTTTGTCGCTCTCTTTGCGCTTCGCTTCTCCTATATATTTATAAGCTCGGCTGGATCCACACCGACGATATAACCAATGAGCGGCGAGGAAAACGGTGTTAATTCATTTCACCGAAGCAATTTAGATAATCCCTTTCGAGGTTACGCGTACGGTTTAATCAGTAGGGTGGATGTTTTCAATCGTCGTGTATACCACATGTACAAGCCTCGTGCCTATAAAACACCGAAGGGAGCAACGGACGATACCGGGGAGTGCATATGTTACCCGGGCATGGATTCATTCGCCGCATAGTTCAATTCTGCCGTTACGAACCCTCAAGGCCGTTTGTACGGAGGGTCGAACACAGTGAGATCGAGGGGTACACGGGTTCTTGCCCATTCAATCGACACGTACGGCGACTTTTTATAGGCTTTCGGGTTTACATTTGAGATTACACTTACATCGAATTGTTTCCCGATGCACCGGCGAAAGGGATACAAATGTATCGATGAACACATTGCGCGATGCGCGATTGTTTATGGTTCAACGGTAAAACTAGGTTTCAACATTAAACCAACATGACTTGTCCACGAACGTCTACAGTTGTTTAATCTTAATTTTACAATATTTTTTCGTTAAAAATATTGTTAAATTAATATGAACAAAGATGGTGGATCTTCGTGGACAATAGATGTTTGTTAAATGTGCGAATCGCTTGTTTGCTGTGCGATAAGTAACACAAACGTAGTAGCATGTGCTTCGAGCCGAGCAAGGCCTTTATCCCATTTGTATTGCCTCGCGCTAAGGTTACCCTGTCCATGACACCCTTTCGCCTTATCTCGTTCTCCGGTATCCTTGGGAAATCAAGCGAAGGGTGAGACGAAAGGGGCAAAGCCCTGGGATAGCTGTCGATTTGCATAAACACAATTAGTTGCTAGCTCATTGAATAATTCAAAACGTGCTCGCGGAAGAGCCAACTATTATTGGCATCCATGCCGTGGCCACTCACGAGACAGCTACGACTGAACCGTATTCACGAGATATACATGCGCCCGTAATCGCACGACGGAGGAGAGATCCCCTTTCACACTTCCATCAACGGGACCGAGAGACGTTGAGCACGAACATAGTGTTGCCCGGTGTTGCGTACAGTGTTACAGTACGCAATATCGTATCTGGGCGGGACAATGATTTTTGGCTGCGTGAGATTAGATTTGGCGCTAACGATATTTCATGCTGCATCACGCACCCGGGAACAAGGCGTTATCCATCACGCTTCTTCGGTACATGTGCGCGTGTCGATCCACGTTTCCTATTGCCCGACCGGCAGCTTGGCGATACCGGGCGTTCGCCGCATTTTCTTTAATCTAGCTACTGTATCAAATATCATGACCAAACCATCTGCTGTGCTAACGACGGAATAAACTATACCTCTCTTGTAAGATGCAAAATTATTTTATAATGTAACGCGTTGAACCATTTCTCACGACGCCGCTGCAACGATGAGGCACGAGAGTCTCCATGAATTCGCAATTTTTGCCCAACTGAAGTTCCCAGGGAGATCTGCAGGTTCAAATTTCGATTTCACCGTCAAAGTTTTCCGGAGTTTCTGCAGGGAGAAGAATATGAGAAAACTTCCCACGTTTAGTGTGGCAATTGAGATATATTCGGACATTCGGCGGAAGCCATGGCTCGTGTCAGTCAACTGCGACGACAGCGGCTACGCTCCCAAAACGAAATGGCGGTAATCCCCGTAGGCACTCTTCGGTTTTTTTATTACCCGAGCAAGCAAGCTTCCCAAACCACAGTGCATACGCGCGCAAATCATTTTCACTCGACACTGTGCGGAAAAATTCTCAAAAAATTCCGGAGAATGTCCATTCCACCATGCTGTTTGGATACCAAAACCATATATTTTTTTTTTTTTTTTAGATACTGTTACCTAAAAATCCTTTTCTCTCTACCTATACCTCGTCATGTGTTTCCTATAACGACGTAACTCGAGAATTTTTGCACCGTTATCGCCGCTCGTATAACCCGCGTCATCAGATATTGATATCGCACATCCGGGTAACCCAGGGAATGCCGTCAGGACGTTTCAGGGTGTATTAAATCGGGACCGTTGAGTAATTGACGAACGGGAGAGCTGCTGGTCAGAGCATTCCCCGCACTGGCATGGCGCGTCAACGGGAGCCTTCGTCATGGGCAATAACACGCGGGCAGGTGGATCCATTCACGGGTGATGGGAACGTTACTGCTGCCGCTCCGCGTGTGCAACTGGGATATGCATCGGCGAGGTATACGGCGAGGGAGTGAAGGATGAAACGCAATAGGGAACGATAGATACAGATGAGTAGAGTGCACCGAGCTGGCGTTGCGGGAGTGGAGAGCTACGATGAGAGATGGAAAACAAAGAGGGGGATGGAAAATGAGGGATGGAAAAGCTATACCGAAACCAAAGAGGGATGGATAGAGGGAATCTGGAGCGGCATTAGTGCTGCTGTACCAACGAGCCCATGTACCTTTGTTTCCCCTTCGCCCTTTCGTTGAAACGATCCGTCGTCATGCCCAAGCACTCACGTCCTCGTTCTCGTTCTCGGTGTAGTCTCGCTCGCATATCGGTCCTATCGGCCTGGCACCATAAAATTTCACCATTATCCACGTCACTCTGGCACTTTCCCTGCGTCCTGCGTACACGCGTTCACGCACGGCCACACGGAATTTAATCACTTCGCGCACGAGCCCGGGTGCCCTGTTGGGCAGTTACATTAGCCCGCGCATCAGCCAGCTCGAAGCTGGGAGGGGAGAGTGTAAAGCCCTCTCTTGTCCCGAGCGGACCTCGTAAAGGATGCGGTAACGTCCCTCAAACGGTTCTGCGCTTTCAGCGATATCTGAAGATTAGAACGATTATCGCCAGGGGCGTTTCCTATAAAAAGTGACTGATCTTTGAAAGATATTGCGTAAACGGATTAAAAATGCGGTGACCTTGTCCTCTTTGGCTCAATTGAACTAGACTAGAATGGTAGAGAGTAAAAAAATAACTACGTAAATTCGTAGTTCTGACAGAACGTAGTTTGTCATTGAAAAATGTATCCTTCTGTATACCGTGTCATTAGCAATTATATTATTATTTTTATAAATTGACCATAAAAACATTGTGGACGTCTGGCGAACAGGAAATCGTTGTTGAATGTACAAATCATCGTTACTGAGTAACTTCTTGAAAACAAGTTGCGGCGCATCGAAAATCAAAGTTGGTAATATCGACGAAGCCAATTTTTTGAAATCTTTGTAGCCGAATACGAGCATCCGCGTTGACGAGTTTCCCGTGACCGAAGAGTGGATAGGAGCGATCGAACAATACGGCTAACTTGGGTGCGCATGCAGGGCGTACGTTATTGCATACTGAAAATAAAATTGACGAATGATCCCTGACCGTTCCGCCCACAGTTTTCAATCCCTACAGCACCAGGCTTTCCGTGCTCCGGGTTTCGAACACGTGACACGGTTGTGCATTGTGCATCTCTGCGTTTATGTTATTGCCTCCTCGGTTCACCCCCGCGCTCTCGCCTGACACCGCACAGCGCAAAATGCCCGCTGTGCACGTTGCCATTCAGCATGCCCCTGTTTGTTACCCCGCAGTGACGATTAGGAAGAGGAATGCGCAAACATGATGCTCTGCGCGCTCGAACCGCGTGTACCGCTGCGCAATATCTCGAGCGAATACCGTTGCTAATTTTATTTACGATTCACAGTCAGCCTCTCCCCGTTCCGTCCGATACACGTCGTTTGCTTTCGCATTGTTTACTATTATTGTGCAACGGGAATTCCAATTTCGTATCGAATCCGGTGGAAAATCGTTCGGACCTTCGAATCAATGGGAGCATGTGTCTTTTCCCCGCTCGGAATCATCGGATATGGTTTGTTTTCACGGAAAATAGGCATCTGCGGTGCGAGGGAAGTGTGCGCAGCACGTCGGCATATACGCGGCACGTAGACGCCGAGTACAACGGTAAATTCGTTTCATCGACACTTCAGCTGTATAGTGTTGTTCCACGGAAGTCGACGAGAGCTCCCATCAAAGTTTTCGGGGAGAGTTTCTCCACCGCTGCGTTTGCTGCGGCTCCCGGTGCACAAGCTTCTTCGGCATGAAACAGAAATTCCGATTACAAGACGAGTGTTATGCTTGCGCCATCGCATGGGTTTACACTGGAATTTTGTTCGTTTACCCAATACACCCCCGGCACTTAGTTACTGCCCACTTCGCTGCGTAAGACAACCCCTTTCTCGCCGTCGTATCCGGCAGCCCGTTGGGCAGACGTTCCTTCGGGAGAGCCATCACACACACGTGACCGACTTTTATTCGGGGGCATCGCCGGACCCAGTTAGACCGTTAGGTTTTTTTGGGTTTGGCCTGAAAATGTCGACGATATCTAATAATCGTCATGGCCGTGCCACTTACAGTCGGAGCGTTACAGCCTTCGTCATTAGTACTACAATTCTTTGCGTTTCGCATTCTATTACGAAGTATTCCTTTGCGTGGGCGTCAAGTTAATATCGTTAGTACGCGAAGCAGGACCGAATATAATTAACAATAAGTATAAGGCCTCGCTCGTCAAGGAAATTCTTCGTCGCGTGACAAGCAAACGGAGAGAAAGAAAATGCGATCACGGAGATTAAAAGGGGGTGCGCCGTCGTCTCGGCAACCAACTGAACGAAAAAAAAGGAAACAAAATTAATAATAATTCAAAAAAATTCGTCGCTGGCAATGGCGATGCCGTGCCGGTAGCGGCGAGAACTAACGGGGAAAATGCGACGAGGATGAAAAGTAGCCGAGTAAAAGTCACATAGATGGTTAATATACCGCGTGCTCGGTCAAAAAAATGACTCGCGCTCGCGGAATTTAATATTTCACTTATTATATCTTAACCAGTAATCTGTCTCACCCTTCTGTCTACGTGACAGGTTCTGCGACTTTCGAAACGAAAATGCACACGTTCCGGGGGTCTGTAATCCTTCACCTCGTTCCCTCACATTCTCGCTAGAGTGTACCGTGAGAGCTGACGGACAGCCCTTATAAATATTCAAAACGGAACGTGAAATACCGCGACACGCGAGACCGACGGCATTTCTTATCATTTCTGCTACACGCGGCGCTGGAGTACTCTGGTACCTTTACACCCGCCTAACTTCCACGCACGGCGTTACCACAGGTACACGCGTTATCTTTTACTCGTACTCTCCGCTGCGTTTTGTAAACCGTGTAAAACCGAGGGATTACTCGTTACGTGCACAACCGGGAAAACGTTCGTTTTAGATATCAGTTCTCCGGAGTGCCGTGTAAACACTATAATATTTAACGATCGATTTATTTAAAGACGGTTAGGACACTTTGCCTTATGTATATTTATTCAGCCATTTTATTAATATGAACCAAGCTTTAATGGAAAAAAATACCCCTCAGCAAAAATGAAAAGAGCAATTTCCAATGTTAAAAAAAATATATTGTGGAAAAATCACTCCACGACCCTCGAATGTTATTAATTGAAAAAAAAAATAAAATAAAATAAACGAATATCTCCAGCTCATTCTCAGTTTAATTGCATTTCATTCACTGTGTTTCAGTACTCGCGAATAATGAGGGCGGCCAATATGGGACGCTAATCAACGGACACGGAACAACGATTGTTCTAGGGTGAGTTTATTTTTACCAATGTAATTGTATCTTCCGATAGAATAGAACTATTGTAGCGAGTGTATTCATAATATTATATTTCCGATACACAATGAGGAATAACCCGCCGTTCTTGTACATTGTATTTTTCGCCACAATGCGTCTGCGTATAGCTGTGTGCGAATAATAGAAGACCAAAGTTTAATCGAGTTGGACGTGACGGAAACTGTTTTGAAACACATCAGGTTTACGGGAATATAGATGCGTGGGCCATTTTTCGCTGCCCAGCGGCAGAACGTCCTTTGCCCCCTCACTCCTATAGCGGTTCCATCCGTGTTGGAATATTGTTTTTTTTCCGCCGTTCTCATTTTTGTCATGCGTGTTTGGCGACCTATCGCGTGCCACTCTCGCACCGAACAACATCGACGTTATTTCCATTAATGTAAAATGTACGCGTGTTATAATGGCACACAATGAACTGCGAAAATAAGGATGAAACGGTGACGGGGATTGGCAGGGTGCAACATGCAGATGAAGGTTGCTGTGGTACACCCCCGAGGGAAATGCATTCTGTAATGTTCCCGTCGGGAGGCCACAATGCGTGTCCGAGCGATCGCTTGCTTTTGCTGCTTTAACGATTTTATCCAACGCCATGCTGAATTTTCGAGCGTGCATGCAACGACGATAATACACGACGGCGATACACTCATTATCGAGGGCCATTCATCGTTGATACCGCAACGTTCTCTGCTCCCCATGTTTTTTCATCCAGTCCGGCTAGATACAATCTTTACCTTCGATCCGCGCGGAAATTTTGCTAATGCCTGCCGCCCGAATACAATGACCCTGCTCTTATTATAATTAGGAAAGATTGAAGCAGAAAAAAGTACGTTTAACTCTTCGATGCAGCTTTCACGTACACAACGCGTGAGACTGCATTGACTTTTCTCTGCGTATAATTGAACTGTCACTACCTACATCATGGTCGAACATGCTAGGTGACACAAAACGTTGTGTCGAAAAGTTTAATTTACATATGTTAAAGAATTTTTAATCGATCCTCGGGCGGTAATCAAGCTTATCGGTGGAAAATCTAGTGAAGTTTTGCCAGATACGAAAACCTTTTTTACTGTGCACTTTGCATATCCGAGGTGGATAGGAGCTGTCTGAGAAACCACTTGAAATCGGACAGACAATTACTTTTTTGATCTATGAAGTATTCTAGGATACATCGGTGGGGAGGGCACATAACTTCAAATCGAAAGAATCGACAATTCGATCCTCTTGTTTTCTTCATTCTGTTCAGCCGCGCGAGAAATGGCGGGCTCTTGGCAACTGTCTGCTTGGCTTCCTCCTCGAGGGAATAGCGTGCAAAGCCATGGTTCTCAGGTATATCTGCGGCTCCGCGTGCTCGCGTGAACGATATCGAGAAGCGTAATCGAACGATAGTGCATACAGCCGCATCGCTGAACATACACAAGTACGACAGTTGCTACATCGAGACGTAAAAACGTACAGATCCATACGACGTATCTTATACACCGTGTATTCGACGAAAAAATAAATAGTGCGCCTGTGTGGGTTGTCGGTTTGATAAAAACAGGACTGGTGCACGTATATTTCTATATACTGCAGCGCGGTATACATCCCGAGCCTGAAGCACAGGAACAGAGGAACAGCGGTGACATTAAAAACAACGCGCCATCCTATTTGTACGAGTTAGCAGTTCAGTGAAATTTATTTTCTATCGGCTCGTGGCATCTTTCACCCGGCAGCAAGAGCGGCACAGTCGAGAGTCTCAGATGCATGAATCTTTAACATTTTTCTCTCGCGAGCCGGGACACGGAAAAAATATGAAATAATTTACGTCGTTTCTTCGATGGCGAATCGAGATGGTGGCATTTTTTCGGATTTTATGGTTCAGCCCTCTGACGAGGTAAAAATCGTGAAAACATGTTAAAATGCACTGTTAAGAGGGGAACTCCACTGTAGATTGTATACAGTGCTATCGCATAAATATCTATGGACTAGAGGAGCTTTGCGCGTGCAGACACAGCAGCATGCACTTTCTTGCGTGGGATAAAGCTAGATAGGGTACTCGTCGGAAGGGCGGCTTTGACCGATACATTTTCCTTTCATCGTCCTTCCCACCTTTTTATATTTTTATTTATTTTTTTTGCTTGAGTCGGAACAAATGTTGGCTTTATAAAGTTTCGATCTTCCACCGTCGCATAAATGAATGTTAGATTCGTCGGTACGTGAGAGTTTTATGCGTTAGGAAGGTTTGAAGTGGTGGTAGTGACTGATACTAACGTCGGTGTAGTATCAGACTGTGCAGCGCGTCACGGCGAGGCGTCAGAGAGATATGCACGACGATGCATCACCGCGTCAGCTAACCCCTGGCTCGTATGGGATGATTTTTACCTCGCGCGGCCGAGAGATATTGCCAGGTACAGCATCACGGGCTATCGGTGAAAAACACAATGTCGCTCAGAGCCTCGTGCGATGTATTTTCACTCTCGACGTCGTATATCACCGTTGATCTCTATGATACACTGATGGGACATTAGCCAACTGTGTGTGCGTATACTCGATCTGTTTCTTTTGTCACCTAAAAATATTATACTATTGTATTATACTTGCAGAAATAAAGGAAAAAATTGAGGACGCGGACGGAAGGACAATACGGATTTTTTACAAAAATAGGGGCAGAAAGTTTTTCGTATCGTTTTTTTTTATTTGTTCATTATTTTCCTATTCTATTTTTATCTTTCCTTTTATGTTATGAGAACGGGGTTGGCAAGAGTTGTATATCATTCGTAGCTTTCGAGCCCCTCCCCCCCCCCTTCCCCGCGTGCACGGATATGTAACACCGTACGGACCATATTCCGCGTATTGCATCCACCTCGACGTACGTGCACCCGCATAAATCGAACTTTTACATTTCCGTTAGCGAGTCCCGAACGCCCCAGTGCGACGGGGCTTTTCGTCGGAGAGGATTAAATATTTTGAAAAGTGATTTTTACTCCCCGTTACATATATCCACGGGCGTAGATATGTTTTCCGACAACCGAGGGGTTGACGATGATAATAGCACAAGCTTTTCTGCAAACTCGGGAGCGCTATCGTTTTCGCATGGTGGATAGGAGTTTGACGTCGATCGAACGTCGAGCATATCGTCCGGAGATGTCTGGTTCTGGTGAAATATGGGTTACCAGTTTTTTTTTTTTCAATATTTTCGAATATGACTGGTACTCTTCATGAACCGATGATAAACGTTGAAACTTGTACGGGATTCGGGAAATCGAATAAGATTAATCGGACATACGGAACGCGACATTATTTCGCAATTTTTGCATGGAGAGATATCCTTATATTACTCGCGGGGGCCATATTCACTCCTTAGTGAATATGGCCCCCGCTTTTATTCACCAACTTTTATTTACCCTAGTTACTTTGTTGTATCGATTGAATAATTTGAATCCAATAAGTATATTTGCCACAAGAAATTCGATATTTACGATGAATGTGTGAGTTCGACGATTAATCAAAATCTTTCAGAAGCTTGAACGTCCCTATTGGTTGCCGTGTTCGCGTAAATCTATTGACAATTTATTGATTGCTGTAGGAATCGATGCATAAGTAATATAGGTTAAACATGACCGAATGATATTTAAATTATCGATGTCATTAAATAATCATTAATGAATAGTGTTATTTGAATAAAAATCATTAAAATCTGTATTGTCGTGAAATTATATATATGTATGTATGTGTGTTATGGTTCACCTTGTTCGGTGTTACATGGCAACTCTCCTCTTTCCAATTATATTTCGCAATCCTCTCTCAAGTTTTCGGCCCGGATCCGGACCGAGGTAAAAACACCTGACGCGCCCCGTCAGGTGTTTTTACCTCGAGCATACAGCTATAGTCGTAGTTCGTACGTCCTATATCTGGAGCTACGTCACTGCTCCTTGGCGATCACCAGCGAG
>JAPYZD010000606.1:0-31251 GCA_030522725.1 Ichneumoninae sp. B BG-2022a
TTTGTTCTATAAAAAAAATAAAAAATCAACGATTACTTAAAAATCTGAAAAAATTCATACGTATTCAGAAAAATAAACGAATCATTTTCATTAAAAAAACAGTTTTGTTGCCGGGTAATTTGTTAACCAATTAATTTTTTGATGAATTTGTTAATAACATGTTGCAATTATTACTATGCAAAATTAATCTTCTCAGTACCTTTAGTATACATGATTTTTTCAGATTTTTACACCATCAAGAAGTACGTGCAATTTTCTCTTATTGTTGCCGAACATGTGCGAAGTCAGCGCGCAGCGAGACTCCCTCCTCAATGATTAACAATATTACCGTGTGCACGATTTTTTCAACGTACACGATATCATAAAATTGTCTTTAAAAAAAGTGTAAATTTGTATTCTGGATTAAACAATGGATCAACCGGCCAATTCAAAATTTATATACTTGAGAGCATTTTTTCAAATGCCCATTGTAGTGTATTTTAGAGAAACAAATTGCAGACACAATATTTTGATTTTTGAGTGCATTGTCCAATGAACTTTTGGTCACCGTTGGTAAAAGATTATTTAAATAAAACCACATTCGGTTTGATTGTAATATTATTACCAGGTAATCTCAAAGAACTCGTTTGCATGACTTTCTTAGACGAACCGCTGTCGTGAGAGAATTTCGGTCCCGGAGAAGCTTCCCTGCTCGTCGGCGTCGATCTTACAGTATGAATTACCGCTGGAGTGGAACCGTTCTCCAATAACGTTTCCCGTGGCTCCGAAATCTCCTGCACCGAACATCTTCGACGAAGTTTTCTCCATCTCTGACTGATACTTTTGTTCCACAAGTTCAGATCTGTGAAGACAATAAAACATCGTGGATTATTTTCATTTCTAATCGTGATTAGAAGAATCTTTGGTAAATCCGTATATTTTATAGACTAAGTCTCATGTACGCAATGAGGTCCACCTTGTAGTCAGTGGACGTGATTAAAAAATTGCGTGGTAGCTCTAACTTTCGTCAATTTCGAGCTATAATTGCAAAACTGGCCACAATCATAATATATTCATTAAGGATCTTTGATATTGAATTTGGCCTACATTGATCCAAGCAGTTACATTTTTATGAAATTTTTTGTTTGCAAAACACGATCTAATTCTATTGGGCTCAACTTTGGAAAGTTAATGAACTGCTACTGTAAAATTTTGGGCATTACATTTGGGAAAATGGGTCTGACCGGTTAAATGATGAGATTTTGGGATTTTGGAATTTTGCGAACAATTTGTATTTTACGTTCAACCGTGAGTCTGCGTATAAAATATTCGAATAGGAGTCAAATAAGTTATAGATATGTAATCGCCGAGGAAGAATTCATAAGAAATGGTCTCGAAACGGCGAATTATAAAAATTTAACTCAATTATTTTTTATGGTGAATTAAGCTGGGAATTTTTACCATCTAAAATGTATCTTACAACCATAGCTTTCTCTATGAAGAAGCTAAAATCTATTAAAGACCTATCTCATAGAGTACATTACGATACTAGTGCGAAAAGACTTTTTTTACGAATGTGTGCAGCACGAGCCAAAGGCGAGTGTTGCAATTACACAAGTTCACAAAATTTTATTTCACAAGGTGTGAAAATGGGGATTTTACGCGGAGCGTGCGAAAAACTCTCATTTTCCCACGGAGTGGTATAACAGTTATTTGTATGACAAGGCCGTAGAAAGAGAGTTTTTGTCGAATGTGAAAAAGTCGCACGAGTCAAGCCACTCCTTTCTGCGTCCATGCCATTTACGTAATTTTTCCCAACCAATTCACGAAAATTGGTTTTCGTGAATTGGTTTTTCATTTTTAGGAAACATGCACATTAAGGCACTTTCTCGCACTAGTGCGAGAAAAAAGACCACATTGCGTTCGTAAGCATGCGCAGTATTTCTCTCACACGCGATGCAAAAAAGTGGCTTTCTACACTAAGTTCACAGGAACGGAAAGCGTGAATTTACGTGCACGCGTTAGCAAAAGTCCCATTAATCTTTATTGCTCCATCGACACCATAAACTAACATCGAAAGTAAAACAAATGATTACAGTTGAGAACGGTTTCCATCCTGCAATGCCCGGGTGCCCAGCACGAGCTATGTAAATGAGATACTTCAACGTTGAAAAGACCCGTCGATGAAATTCTTTATTTTCCAAAAACAACACTTGCAATTATTTCGCCACCCTCGGTCAAACTAATCTTCCATTCGGGCCGTCAAAAATGTCCATTCGGGCGCGGAAGCATTTAATCGTGAGTTGTCGCGCGTGTTTTCTGTCCATTTTTTCGACGATTCAGCAATCGTTAATCGCGACATGACGTTTCGAAGTCTGACGAAATTCGAGATCATAAATAATTGATCGTCGCACCGTTTAACGAACCTACGTACACCATCGGGGCCATAAAGTTCAGTTGCTAATAGCGTCGCCTGGTAGCTTGTCAAAACATGCTAATTCATTCTTTAACAGATTTTTCGATCTACGTCGTTGAAAGCTCTTCGTTGAAATTTCTTGATGCGCGTTTTACCGCCTTTCCAGTAACACACGCTTCGTCGTTCGCGTAGATACAACACTTTTCAGTTTCCGTTTTATGCTCCCCGTAGCGGGTCTCGCGATACCGTAAGCCCTTTCATTACCCACAGCACGCCCGGCCATCATGTAAAGTGGACTTTCACTTCGCTGCTATACGCTTCTCTCGTACAGTAGCTTTTGCCTTTCCGCTTATCTCCGGATGCGATCCCGCTTTTTTTTCCTGGATCAGCTTCGGATTGAGCGATCGATCGCTGTAGCAGCTTTTGCCTTTCCGCTTATCTCCGGATGCGACCCGCGTTTTTTTTCCTTGATCAGCTTCGGATTGAGCGATCGATCGCTGTCCTAATCGTTGCTTCCTTTCATCCTTTAATCCGAAGAAGCTCCATTTAATATTCCCTTTCAATACATCGTTGTGACGCACAAAGTTCGATTAGGCTCCACGAGAAGACAGGTCATTTCCGGTTGACTCGGTGACACGCAGTCGATGCAACCGCGCTTGTGCGCGAACCTCGCGAGACTCAATTTCCGATAGCCGCAGTTCTGATCGAGTCGTGGTAAAAAGTCTCCAAGGACAATCTTGACTTAAAAATCATTTGTCAATTTTGTTGGGCCTTTCTCGATACTTTATCAGATCGAAGAGTTCAGCACTTGCTCACCAACTTCGCACATCAGAACGGAAAAAACTCCAAGACTTCACAGGACGAATCTCGAGAGTTTGTATTTATCCGGATGAACTACCATTTGTATCTCAAGACGCAACATTTGAATGTAGAAGTAGAAGAAGCCGAGTATGAAAGCCAGCATTATCGAAGGCGGCAAAGTGAAGTAAAAATGTGTCCCAGAAATTATGAGTGCTTTCTCGAAACTAATAAATAATTACTGAGCTTATGTTTTGTATTATTCTCATCGCGATTGAATCGAAGGGCTCTCTGATTTTTGGCTGGAAAACTGATCTCCCTTCAGCCCGCCGCTCTTCCAGAGCAAGCTTCGCTTTCCAGCAGCACTTTGCGCGCACAAATTATACTTCCGGTGCAAAGTCTTTCGGTATTCCGAGGGGCTCGCGCTACCGTGATTTAAGAAATAAGAAGCAATCGCCCGCAGTCGGTACCTCGGCAGCGTGTAAAGTGGGTACACACCGTTCGCAGTCTCGTCGTGGACTGCGGCAAGACTGGAGTTATGTGCATGCGAACGGATTTCCCTGTGTGTGCGTCCGTGAAGGTGCACATGTGGTCGTATAGTGTAATGCCATACACAAATGACGTATCAACGTGTGCGCCCGGTGCTCTCAGAGGGATTTACATTCAAATAACTGCACGGTACGAGTCTCGTGTCCGTGAAGACTACACATTTGTGCCCGCAAACCGCGACCGCGTGCAAATAGTCGCGGTATGAGTAATTAAGTTTCCAGGTGTGGAACAATCATTTCTGCGTGTGTGAGAGTAGTTGCTAGGATGGAGGGTTTTATTGCAGTCCAATCAATAAAATAATCGACATAGATTCGGCTAGTCTTGTATGTGCGATTCGTGTGTCAAGGCTCGGATCGTTCGTCGTGTTTAGAAGTTTGGATCAACGGGAGAGGCAGCCATGTGTGTATCGGATAAAAGTGCTCGCTTGGCTTTCCCGTAGGCTGCTAACATACTATTGTATTCGAGCAGCGGAGAAGCCAGGTACGTTGCGTGTATGGGCACGGCTCCGTGCACACCCCATGTGCTTGGACTTCCCCTACGCTGCCCAACCTTAGTATGGATAACACAATTGTGCGTATTGTCACTTTCGCACAATCAAAATATTTTGGGAAAGATGTTGAGATTTTTATATTGAGAATGCTTAAATGTGTGTTTATGGTATGAAATTCTGTAATTTTGGGACATTCAGAAAAATATGTTCTTTATAAAATTTTAATGACACGAGTGAGTGAATTCCGAAAAAATTGGTGCTTTCCGTTTGCTGATGGTGAGACAGCAACGCTGCCCAACCTTCGTATCGAAAACACAATAGTGCATATTGTCACTTTCGCACAAACAAAATATTTTTGAAAATATGTTGAGAATGCCTAAATGTGCGCGTATGGTATAATTTTTTTTAATTTTGGGACGTTAACAAAAATATTTCCTTTATAAAATCTTAACGAAAAACGTGAATGAATTCCGAAAAAATTGGTGCTTTCCGTTGCTGATGGTGAAACAGCAACGCGTGACTTGCTCATCCCATTTGTTTTAGTATTAAGTTGCGTCGTGAATGAACCAGGGTAGAATTACTCAATTGACTCATTATCAGTATATTTATATCGAAATCCCTTCATTTTGGCTTATAATGTGACGTTCAAAAAATGACAAACATGGTCGAAGATTGTCGAATAATGTAAAAATAAAAAGTAAAAAAATCGAACAAAATGAACAGAAATGTTGAATTCTAGTATAATAATGTTAGTCCACGTTTTTCGCAAGAACTTTTGAATGCCCCGCCTTCAGCTCTCGTCACGCCGCGTCAAGTGAGTTAACTTCTATTCAGGCTCACCATATATTGTTGGCTATACCAACAGAATATCTTTCAACGGCCACTTCAATAATCTGATAGCTCGCGTTCACGTTACGTTACTTTTTGCACTACAGTTATTGAAAATTACGGTGCACAGATTCCTAGGTCACCGCTCGACATACAGCTGATTTAAAATACAGCGACCAACTATTTTTATGAACTGCTATGCCAGCATTAAAGTCTAAGTATGTGTCCCCAATATAGTTTGCGGTTAATGCTGTTTTATGTACTCAATTTTGCGAGATTCAAACCGGGTATGATTAATTGTAAGGATATTCCCAAATTCGTAATGTAATTGGGAAAATGTAAGTGGATGCAAAATCCGCTTCCGATTTCTCACTGCGTGGTTTTTTAAAATACTTTTTTACTAGACCTGCCGGTTTATTTTTATCTCATGCAAGTGGTGTCATAAAATGATTGAGTCACCGCTGTACCGTAACACTAATTTTTTTACGCCTACCTGCGTGTAAGTCTGTCGCTATGGAACAAACAAACTTTTATTGGAAGGGTATGCAATTTTTTTTTCATGTTTTCCATGTTTCGACAATTTTTTTACTGTTTGGTCATAATTTATTTTGACATTTAAGATGAACCACTAGAAAGGATGGATGAATTAATTCGTTATCCAATATCGAAACAGCATTTTATGTATAAAAGAAACATAGCAGCTTTCATGCACACTCAGTGCCTAAAAGTTTCGATTCGTTTGCATTTACTTTCAATGAACATCTGTACACGATTAGCTTTTGCAAATGCTTTCGTCAACGATTCCTAATTGAAACTAATTACGAGTGTATGAAAATACTTTAAAAAAAATTATAAATTGTAACGAGTTGTCCTTAACTCCACATTGCCTAAAAGAGTTCATATAAGTAGTCAATGCGTCTCCACCGTAGTACAGCAATAGTATTAATAGCAATTCGTGTACACTCATTGCCAAAGTGTTTCCACTCATTTTCATTTACATTCAATAAAAATCTATAACCAATAACGGTTTGCAAATGTTTTCGCCAACGATTTCATGCAGAAACTAATTACGAGTGTATGAAAATACGTAAAAAAAATAATTACCAATTACAAATTATAAGGAGTTGTCCTTAACTCCACATTGCCTAAAAGAGTTCGTATATAGTAGTCAATGCGTCTCCACCGTAGTACAGCAATAGTATTAATAGCAGCAATTCATGTACACTCATTGCCAAAAAGTTTCAACTCATTTTCATTTACATTCAATAAGATTCTATAACCAATACCGGTTTGCAAATGTTTTCGCCAATGATTTCTTACTGAAACTAATTGCGAGTGTATGAAAATACGTAAAAAAAATAATTACCAATTACAAATTATAAGGAGTTGTCCTTCACTCCACATTGCCTAAAAGAGTTCGTATATAGTAGTCAATGCGTCTCCACCGTAGTACAGCAATAGTATTAATAGCAATTCGTGTACACTCATTGCCAAAAAGTTTCAACTCATTTTCATTTACACTCAATAAATATCTATAACCAATAACGGTGTGCAAATGTTTTCGCCCACGATTTCTTACTGAAACTAATTACGAGTGTATGACAATACATTAGCAATTAAAAATTATAAGGCGTTGTCCTTAACTCCGCATTGCCTAAAGGTGTACATATATAGTAGTTAATTCGTCTTCGCCGTAGTCGTGCCGACGAGTTGAGAACTCCTTGCATAATTGGAGTCAACGATGCGTACCGAGCGGCCTCAGCCATTGTCTGCATACAGTTAGCCCATTATTCCGCGATCACACGGAGCGGAATTCTACCGTAGAAGTATCGGCAGAGGGCATGGCAAGACAGAAAGTCAGAAGGACGAGAGCGAAGCGAGCCCGACAGAATGTGCGTCAGCTCGTGACGATTATAGGATTGTACACGAGGTACATACGAATGTCTAATATGAAAGAGTAGTAAATATGGTGAAGGAACGACAGAGGCAAAGAGAATGAGGCAGTGACGCGAGGCAGTGCGAGATACGCAACGACTGCCCCGAGGCTTTGCGGTGCAACGCTCTGGTGACGCGTCAATGACCTTGTGCCCCGTGCCAACATACACTATACATCTCATTTGTAACATGATACGAAACAATTTTGCAACTTCGAAAAAATTATGTTTCGCAATTTTTTTTATCGCTTCCTCGCATCCCATTTATATAAGTATTGTCTATCTATAACACAAAAAATTGTGCGATTGATTCTCTCGAAATTTCACAGGGATCATCGGGTGATCATACTCCATCTGTGTAGGCGTTTTTAGCCACACTATACATCTCATTTGTAACATGATACGAAACAATTTTGCAACTTCGAAAAAATGATGGTTTGCGATTTTTTTTATCGCTTCCTCGCATCCCATTTATATAAATATTGTCTATCTATAACACAAAAAATTGTGCGATTGATTCTCTCGAAATTTCCCAGGGATCATCGGGTGATCATACTCCATCTGTGTAGGCGTTTTTAGCCAGATAGGCAAAAAATTGTGGGAGCTAGAACGTGAATCGACATTTTTTAAGAAATTAAAAATGGTGTTAAAAAAAGACAACTGTAGATTTTAAAAATAAATTTTGCAGAAAGGTTGACTATTAATCACACATTCTGTGTACGAAATTGCAGCTTGATCGGTTGAGCCGTTTTCGAATTATAGCTGTTTGGAGTTTTCACGTCTGATTGATACAAACACGCACACACACACGCACACGCAGACATTCGGAATTTTTTTTCAAATCTGATCTTCGAACTATCTGATCTTCGTTTTGGAACTTTCAGAACGAGTTCTCATTAAATCGATTTTTTTTACCAAGAAGCAAAAGACGATCGAATTAGCGATTCAACTGATAACAAATAAGTTATAATCCTCGTGTGCGCCTGCGAGGAGTTTTCATTTTATTGCGGGTGTCCGAATAAATGTATGGAAAGTTATTCATCAGATCTGATAGATAAGTTATCCGATCGTGTACTATACCCAGAGTTACCTAGAGAGTATAGTAATTATGTAGTGAAAATATGTAAAAAAAATGAATAAAAAAGAATAATTGAGAAAACTTAAAACATTTATTCCAATGTTCCCTTTCGATGTAATCTACTTAAAAGTAAAGTAAGTAAAAAGAAAACTTGGTACGTCCTTTCTTTTGATGCAATGAACTCAGTTTATTTGTATTCCAAGGGCGCACCAAGTATTTTCATTTTTTAATTTTAGTAAAATATATACAACAAGAAAAATGGAATAAATTATGTAAATTTTTCAAATTTTTCTGTTTTTGCTTCCATATTCAGGAAGCTTTGTTTTCGTGAACGTTTTTATCTTCGAGATTTTCACGCAAACATGTTCAGAATGTTTCAAAACATCGAAAAATCCCATTTACAAAAAAATGTCTGGATGTGCTAGAGCGCGAGCGTGTGCGTGTGCGTGGTCGTTAAAATCCGACCGTTTATAACTCAAGGATGGCTTTATCAATCAGATTGAAATTTGGCTCGCAGGTAGAGCACTTGAGTCCCTCTTGTTTGCTACAATTTACGGAATAATGGAAATTCCGATCAGATTTTATCAGATTTACTAATTTTCGAAAAAAGTCTCTTTGCGCTCTAGCTGTCGCAAATTTGTTACGTATTAAAACGCGGCTAATTGTGACAAAAAAGAGTGTGATCTAAAATAGGTAATACTTTTAATGAGTCAGATTGTAAAATATACTTGTTCGGCAAAAGTGGGTACTTGCCGAGTTCAGCAAATAAAGTCATTGATCTATGAAGCTAATGTACTATAAGATCCATAACATTAGCCTGACGGTTTATTCGATCATGATGATGTTTAATGGAGCTTGAAATATATTGTATTTAGCGCATGCCCGAGTGCCCGTTAAGCCAATTATTCGAGGGGGCTACAAATTGAGAGACGACGGCATGACAGCATCAGTACTATAGCTCCGAGCCGAAGCTCGTGAGTACACCAGACTGTTGAACCGAGCGTCTAGAGAATTCAAAGTCAAGATGACGTACAATTTTCATTGAGAATGTGCCATAGATCGACGATCACAACAGAGCGAACAGCCACGACGATGACGAAGTATTGACTGTGGAGACGACAATGTCGCTTGCGACAGAGGCGAGAAAGAGAGGAAGCGTCAGTTTGATTGAGAAATCAAAAATGTAGAGGAGAGCGAAGCAAAATGGGACAACGGGGCAAAACGAAATTTTCCAATCATTTTTGGATCGAACAAGGTGGTAAAACTGGGCAGAAAAGCCTGATGTATCGGATAGGGCGAATTCGGGCATCCAAAAATTATTGCAAAATGACGTTTTGCCCAAAACCCCGTTTTGCCCCGTTGCCCCATTTTGCCCCGCTTTACCCTATCCCTTTTTGACTTGGTTGTAGATTAATGTTATTTTTTTGCTTCCTCATAGACGAAGGTACGTTTTCGTAAAAAAAAAAAAATTGAGATTTTAATGTCTGAGTTCTCAACATTTTTAGCTGGCGTTCGGATGTGCATGCGCGTGTGCGTGCGTGTGTGCGCGCGTGCGTGTGTTGTGACAGCTTGCATCGTTTATGACTACTATAAGTCGGAAACGGCTTGAGATAACGAGTTGAAATTTGGTACACTAGTAGAGTGTTCACGTCCGGCGGTTCAATTTTCATGAAGATTGAGGCCCGTTTCGGGATCTACGCGATTTTTAATTTTTTTAAAAAGAGGTAGCTCTTACTTTTATACATTTTCTGTCATCGTCCTAAGAATGCATACACGGACCTTTAGCATTGAATTTTGCCGAAATCGAAGCTATCAGATTTTATGGAATTTTGATTTTTTTGAAATAGTACTAAAAACAGTCTAATTCGAGTAAACGCGAAGGTATCGAGTTGAAATTTTGCAACTGAATGGACAACACTGTACAATGATTGCTATTAAATTTGGCGAAAATGGATCTAACCATTTAAATTTTATGACATTTTGAGATTCTTGAATTTCTTGAAAATTTGTATTTTAAGTCCGACGAAAGTTTATGCATTAAATGCCGTTCCAGGAGTAAAATAATTTGGAGATTCGTCATCGACATAAGGATGACATAAGGCATAGCCTCAAAACGCCGAATTATCCAAATTTTAGTTAGCGATTATTTACAATAAATGTTATGGTAACGTGGCCGTTTCAATTGTATGAGATGTAAATTTTTTCTAATATTACGAAAAAAGCTGCAAAGTAATTTGTACACGGCTTCCTCATTTCTTCCAGTTTCGCCCATAGCTTCCTCTACGAATAATCCAAAAATCAATCAGCGACCTTTCTTGTAGAGAAAGCTATGCTTAAATTTGTTATTCAGGCTGTATCAATCGTACTTACAATCACTGCATAAGTAGCGGATTGATAGCGACTGCGTGTCTTTTTACGTAATCGGCCCAGTTGAAATCTATTGCAGTTTACGCTATGGTGCAGAATAACACAAGGGATGTTAGCGCACTAGTCGAGGACGATTTTTTTCTCATCGATACGATTACTTTATCGGGACGGGTTTCCGATAAGCCGGCGCCTGCCTCGACTTCTATGGGTAAGCACTATACGGAGGTGGCACCCATACATCTTACAAGTATACTAACGTTGGCGGAATCGTTTATCTTTCCAGTGTGCATCACTGGCCCACGCGCTTTATGTATTCCTCGGCCTCTTTCCTCAATCGAATCGATTGTGTGCAGCAGGCAAGACAGACAAATAACGCGGTTTATGAGTTACAAGTCGAACCAACATAAGTATGTTGATAAAACCGAATGACGAACAACATTCGCCACAATACAAGCGCGCTCGTCAACCTTTTGTTTTGACGTTGGTTATTGTTGATTGCTAATTTCGCGCCGTTAGTCACTCCAGTTGTCCTGTTATGAGCTTGTAGTAGGGCCATAAAGCGGGTTAATCGGGTAACTTGAAGATTGGATTAAAAGATTATTGACAGATTTCTAAAGAAAGTGAAAATGATACATTTTCGCATATTTTCTTTTTAATTAATGTTTGTTTCTGAGATATTAAAAAATGGGATACGGAGACAACTGAGGACAACGCCGGCAACGCTACCGCGACAGATAAGCATAAAAGCTGGACGGACGTGTCACATGGCCAAGTTCAATTCGACGAACACCCAGAAAATTAATTTATTTGACTGGCGTTCCGCAAATAAACTTTTATTTTGTTTAAATTAGTACATTTTGATACAAATGCGAAAAAAAATGTCGCCCAATTCCACGAGTTCAGAAAACTTTTTAACACGAGTATCGTACAAAGTTTTATTTCACGAGGTGTGAAAATGGTTTTCGCACACGTGCGCAAAACCGCAATTTTCACCCCAAGTGATATAAAAACATCTATTTAAATCAATTAAAATATTTATTCACTGGTGACAGACAAAAAAAATATTTTACTGGATGTGACTCGGCCGCACGGAGATACTCAATAGTCACGTTATCGTGGCCGGGGAGATATCTTGGAAGCAACAGCTCGGAGGAACGCCTGCAGCTGCACTTCCGATGGCACGACGGAGGCGATGCGAAGGGCTTCCCGTCTCGGAAAATCCCCCTACAGCTTGCCGAAGTCTCGATCTTCACAGATCTCGTCGGCTCGCTCTCCTGCTCACCACTCGGCAATGTATTTAATATAAACACATTTTTTGCCAAGTTACGGTATATACACAGTGCAAATATACCGTAAGTATTGCTATACTCTATATACGAGTGAAGTTAGGCCAGAAATAATTAATTTCACAATCTTGTAGGAAATCAGCCAAGACGCTCTGGTCCTCACTATGGGTGGACTTCTAGTTTTTTTAAGTCAAGTACCGACAGTGCTCTTCCCGTTAGTTTCATTAGGCCCACTGGAAATGGCGATCCTTTTTTTGCCAAACACGAAAAAAAACCGAGTAAAGATCGACTAAAAATGCGCTTACCAGATTTACTGTTTGTAAGTTACAGCTATTATACAAGCCCGTGGCCAGCGACCACATACTAGTAAAATATACCTAGGGTATAGTGTATATAGTACAATATACTTATAGGGTAGTATATAAAGTAAAATATACTTACACTGACAAAAAAGTACAGTTGAATCAATTAAGATTCGGGCAAGGACGTTCAAATAAATATTTTCTTGGTCGAACAAAATATTTTTATGACTAAATATATTTAGGTGTAATGAACCAAAAAATTGTTGAACTAACTAATTTTTTAAGTGTACAAACAGAATATTTAGTTGAACGTTCGTGCCCGAATTTTAGTTGATTCAACCGTATTTTTTTATCAGTGTATAGAATAGTATATATAGTACAATATACATATAGGATAGTATATGTAGTAAAACATACATATAGGATAGTATATATAGTAAAACATACCTATAGTATAAATATACCGTAAGTATTGCTATATGGGATATCCGAGTGACATTAATGATACGAGTATATTGGGCGTTCGGGCGGAAGTGATTCATTTCACAACCTTGTAGTAAGTCAGCCAAGACGCTCCGCTCCTCACTATAGGCGGACTTCTAATTTTTAAGGCCAAGTTCCTACACTGCTCTTCATGTTAGTTTTATTTTGTCCACTGGAAATATCGATTCTTTTTTTTGTTTGCCGAACGCGATTGCGACGATCCAAACCGAGTAAAAATCGGATAAAAATATGGTTCCCAGATTGAACTGTTCGTAAGTTACAACTATTACACAAGCGCGTGGCCAGCGCCCACATGCTAGTAAAAATATAACACAATTACTTTACAGATAGATATTAACGGAGCGGTGTGCGAACCGGAGGCTCGGAACTGTACACAGCGCGTAATTATGTATATAGGAGTAGTATAATGTCATGCCGTACGAAGGCTCGCTGCTGTACACATAATTATAGACGCGTAACGGGTCTCGTTTAAGCAGCATATCCCCTTCTGTCTCATGTTTCATCCATATAATCTCACCGAGCGGAGTTGTGCTTAGCTTTGCTGCTCCGCTCTGTGCTGCCCTGTGTTTCAATCTATCCGTTTCTTGGAATTAAACTTGCACTATCGCCGTATATGCGATTCACGACTCAGGAATAACTAAGATATCGTTTTGGTCGCGGTCGACGAACTGTGAATTGTGCGATCGACGTGCACGCGATGTGTCTGTACACACGCTTGATATGCGGGTAGACAAGGAATGCGGAATATTGAATTCCATGCGGGTAAAAAAAAAATTGGGTTTCAACAACCAGCAGAATTTCTAATTGGGGTGACGAGGGTCGCACTGTGCGCATTGGAAATATTTTTATTGGCGTCAGATTTTTGTGTCAATTTCGTACGTAAAATTCTGCAGTTTCGCCTGGATAAATAGCAGTAAACTGGGCGATTCGGTACACTTCATAATTTGCTTGCAATGCGTGAACTATTCTTTTAGAAATATTTTTATTTTTTTCAAGAATCTCTTGTGTCGCGTTGCTATATTTATATCGTATATCTGATTTTTTTTTATACTCGGAAATAAATTCGTTTTGGTGTATCTGCATTGGACGAGCCAATTTGTTGGCAGCACCTAGTGCTCAGTTAGCATCTCGGCACTACATACCATTACATAAAAGCTAGATAGCATGGGATTTTTTTCATTAAAAATGTCACAACCTAGTAGATTATCCTTATAAAAAACTATATATGTATATATATTTTTTTTTGTAATGGTGAATATACAGAATACCCGATCTTGATCTACGGTAATGCAAGACTCTTTAGATCCATAGTTTAAAACCACAGTAGCATTCCTTTAAATATAATTTAAATTCCTTGTAAAAACACTTTTATTTCTACATTGGATAAACTTCCGAAAGACGCTTAACTCCAAATGCGTCAAACCCGTCTCTAAACATTTTCGTCAGCGTCGGAAATATCGCAAATATACAACATCTGCAAGAGGTTGAGGTAGTGTAAACATTCTCCAATGGTAAAGTAGTGATCTACCATTATAAAATCGAATTACCTCCGAATTGTTTATAGTATTGTTGTAAAACAAGTTACTTTGCCCAGAGTGAGACATAAAGGAATATTATTCCTGTTTATAAAGACATCCAGTGCGTGGCTTTGGGTTCTGATTTAGTAAAAAATACCATCGACAAAGCTCAACAGAGACAAATTGTCGAAGTGCAATAAAATAAAGGATTACCGACAATTTATTTCAGTCCATTATCCGTTTACGTTTTTTTCTTTTAGATAAACGGACCGAACCGTTTTTATAAGTGCAGTACTATTGACTAGATTCTGAAGTAATATTTGAACTATGTGCGTTACAAGGATAGTGGAAAAATGAAAAATGTTATCTTCTACCTTTGGCCGATCTCTAACTAAAGGAAAGTCGATTTACACCACATAATAATAAATAATAATCTCAATTGATTTTAATTAACGAAAAATATATACACCACTACTTTATTGAAAGTGACCTCAATTTCTCATTAATATACGACTCGAAACTCATCGATATTCGACTGTGATAGGAGCAAACCTATTTAAATGTGCTCTGGGAAAGTTGGTGGAGAAAAATTACTGTTACCTTGATGCTATCACGCCCGGAGGAATTTCACCTTATCTTAAGATACATCGACCTTACGCGGTGAAAATTAGCCACTTCCGGTCCGCCATCTATTCACAATTTTCGCGAAAATCATTAATAAAATTTCCTAACGAGCGAGTATCTCGAAACATACTAAAGTTCATACAAAAATTGGTCCCTCACCTTTGGTTTCGCAGACATCACATAAGACCATCTCCAGGGGACGAAGTTTTCACAATAGTCAAATCCACATTTAGGCAATGTCTGATGAAACAGTAGAGTCGCACAAAACCAAAATTTTATAACAAACCAACGAGAATGAAAGGCGGGAGATGTAAGAAATCAACCAACGATGTACCGGCACGCCGCGAAAGCAATGTCACTCAGCCGTCTCGAAAGTGCTAACGGTCTGACAGCTAAGCCTGTACTGCTGGCGAGAATCGGGCATATGGGCGACATTTGGAGAGGGGAGTATTTCATTGTAACGCGGAGACGACGGCAGAGTAGGGGCAGGAAGGACCCCAGATCAATATTAGGGCGTAGACTCAAGGGATACTCTAACGCAGCCTCCACCACACTGGCATGCACGACCCCGAATATACGAGCCACTCTGTCCACGAGTTAGTCCCGCTCTCTTGTATACTAACCTTGTGAAAATCTTTTTCTAATTAATTCGTTCTATAAACTGCGCTGTAAACAAGATTTCTTTAAATATTAATTGACGCTATTGGAAACTTTTTTACATAAACTGTTTCTGAAATTTCAGACATGTGCTTTGCAATTTTACAGGAAATTTTTTATTTTTAACCAACATTTTTGTAAATTTCAGACAAAAGATTTGTAATTTTTATATCTGGTATTTTTATTTTACAAAAATGTACACTAATGTTATATGCCGTGAATTACCCGTGAAATATGTCCATGTATATGTGCACGTGTATGTATGCGAGTACACACGATCTCTCCATTGGTTGTATTTTATTACTGTAAGTTACTCTCTGTAAAACCATTAATAATAATAATGTGTACAAAAACAAATAATTACGGCTTTTATATGCGGTCTCAAAAATGTGTACATATTTATATATACATTTTTAACGATAGGCTGTTTTTTTCGTTTTCCAGGCCAAAATGTGTTCGTGTATACATGCGCATGTGCGTCTCATTTTCGGACATCATTGCGTACAAAAACCAATAATTACGGCACAGATGTATAATCTCCAATTTCGGCGACATGCTGTTTTTTGAAGTTGTAACGCACAATACGAGAAAATATGTATTTTGCTTCTTCATCAAACAAAGCAAGAAACATGCGAGCGAAATCTGAATATAAGCAATTATTAAAAGGGTAGAAATTACTCTTGAGATTATTTTTCTGCGTGATATACTGAATTTTCTGTTTGTTCGATATAGCAATTTTTTCGATGCCAATCATAGCTATTTACCGAGCAAGGATTTCAGCCGCGTCAAGCCGAGGTCCTTGCGCAGCGCGAGTAATCTACCGAGGGTTCCTTTATAAGTCACAGCTCTATCAGCACTCTCGGGCGTTATCAAAGTACGAACACTCCCCACTCCGCGTCCGTTTTCGTAGGTTGTGACTTAAAAATAATTAATTGATACAGCAAAGTTGGTAAGAACGTTTTGGTTGTTTAAAAAAAATTATTTGTGCACCATTTTCACGTAAGTGCGCCGCTCCGCCAGCCCCAATTTTCCCACGCAACCGTAAATACACAGGAAACCATAGATAATTGCAGCGAACTGACCTTTCTTCGAATCCTCGCTGTCCGAATGCAGTTCCACGTCGTGTAGTCTCATGGATTGAACGAACCCCCGCCAATGACTGCGGGGCCTTTCCCTCGCACTAAAATCGCTGTGCAACTCCTCGAGTTGCCTGTCGGACTCTTTCAGCAAACCATCCAGAATATCCGGTCTCTCCAAGACCGTCCCGCGCTTCGATTCCTTCTTCGCGTCTTCATTTCTCGTCGGGTCACTCGCGAAAATGCTCTTGTTGCCAGAGGATCTTTGCAATAAACCCGAGTCTTCCTCCACCCGTTCATTTTTGCCGTCGTTATAAAGCGAAATCCTGGAATCCCTTCGCTTCCGAGCCGGTGCCTGAGGTTGTTCCTCCTTTCCTCTAACTTCCGGGATGTCGTCGTTTCTTCGTTGTCTCTCCGACTCAGTCTCCTCAACCGCTCTTGCCGAAGTCTTCAGATTCTTGGAGACCGTCTTACTCGCCTTCGTGTCCTTCGATCGATCATCTCGTTTGGTTCCGTTCGAACTCTTCGTTTGGTCTTCGCAGGAGCCTCGCGCCGGCCCGATCAGCTTCTGCGTCAGCGACCTCATGTTCATTTCACCGCCGTGTCTCTCGGGCTTTTCGCTGCCTCGGGTTTTCATCCCTCCGACGCTCCTCCCGTTTCGCGCACCGTTCGCCGCCGCGGCTCGGCTCGCACGATCGCTCGGTGCGTTGAACATTTGCTGAATCTTCATTATGTCCACGCGTATCTTGGCGGCGTTCGAGGAAGCCGTTTTCGCCAAAGCGCTTGCGCCGATTCCCGAGGACTTCGGTCCGTTGTCGAGGACTCTCTCGGCCCGGGGCTCGACGGGGCGGAAGGAACGCTTAGGTTGCGGCGTGCTTCGCAACCGCTCCAGGTCTTTCAGGTTCGCCAGCATGGAGCTCGGTGTTCGCGTCGAAGCGTACACCGCGCTTCTGCACTTCGTTGCTTCGTCGTTGGGATTGGATTCTTCCATTATGCTGGAAGAGACGCTCGTTCTCGGACGCGAACTCGATGGGGTTTTCGACGATGCACGATTGTCGTGCTTCGGCGAGGCTGTGTTTATGTAAACCGTTTCCCTGATGTCGTTTATATTCCTGAGTCTCGGCGCCCCAACCTTTATCCCCGTCGTTCGAAGGATCACTTTCTCCACGGACTCGATGTCCCGTTCACGGCACAACCTTCGCTCCTCGATGAGCTTCGCGCGATCCGCGTCGATCGAGCTCACGCCCGATCCTGTGTACCGCGATTTGTTCGTCGACGACATCGCCGCCGATGGATTGACGTAGTTTCGCGAGGACTTGGCACTCGCGACACTCGCGGAGGACTCGATGCTCATACTCTTCGATCTGCTGGAACGAAGCGGCGTTATCCTCACCAGTCTTGGGACGTCCCGAGGATCATCCGTCTGCAAACTTCCTCTGTACACCATTCTTGAGGACTTTGCTGCACTTGGGGACTTTCGAGAAGTGCCACTTGATAATCTGGAACATTTTCAATAATCATTCCTATTGTATATTTGACTTTAGGCTTTTAGTTTTATTTGTTAATTTGTACTATTTTTTTTTTGATATTTGATTGGATATCTGATTTGTAATAGGAAAATTAATTTTGACTCTTTTATTGAGGTCGACGGGCGATCTAACTGGTGAAGTGATTTAAAATTAATAAATTCTCCGAAAGTGCAATTTCTTGTGGAAATACGTGTGGAAGTGCGTGATGTATGTTGGTGAAAAAGTTGTGTGTGTGTGTAAGCGTGTGTAATTGTATTAATTTTGCTCTAATAGTGAGCGAATATTGAAACTTCATGAAATAGTTCTCTCGGTTGTCTATAGTAATAGTACTTGATGAATGAAGTAAGTGAAATGATAATATTACTACATACATTTTTTGAGTAAAAGAAAATCATGATGAAATGAGAAAAAAGTGAAACGTGGGTTAAAAGCTTGTTTGGTCTGCAGAAAAAGTACTTTAACAAATGATTTCAAAATTCTACCCTTCATACATTTTTTGTAAACATGGAATCATCAAAGCCTCATAATATATAGTTATTGACATGAATAAAAAACCGAAAGCGCAATAATAGTTTTTCTTCATTTTCTTGTTTAATTTTTTGCGCAGTCATACTTATTTTCACAGTTAAAACTGCATATATAAAAGTTTCTATTTATCACGACTTGACTTCCAGCATTTCACTTTTTTTTTCTTTATCTTTTGGAAGCAACAATTGAACGACTCGGAGTATCTATTTACTTTCTTTGATAATTCTTGTACAAAAAAATACGTCGTCTCATTTTATTTATGCGATTTTTAAAAATATTTATTGATTTTTTATAGCCACTTGTTTAATATCCGCGTAGCGTGAAAGTGAAATGAGCCTTCGGTGCGATAAAATTATCCATACGCCACGCTTGATCCCCATCTGTTCTATATATATACAAGCTACTATCAAAAATTTATGTCCAACTCACCAAGTACTGATTGCAGTCCAATCATCAGCGCCTCATAAAATTCCTCGCAGCACCGAATGGCTTGCTCTTGACACTGTGACCAGACAGAAATTGACGTTAATTTCTATACGACGACCGAACAACAAAAGACCCACAAACCGCCAGCTCAAGGTCCTTAACGAGATCCTTTGCCAAGAATTGCCAAGTATATTGCATACACGATAGCACAATATACGGACTGTGCACGCAACCGAGCCACTTTCCACTCTGCAATAATAACGAACGATCGTTGTGTGTTACGAAGTCGCCTCCGTACATCCTAAGCCTCCAGTGCCGATGTGCACCGTATATAGCCTATCGTGAAGATGGAGATATTAAGAGAACGTGACGTAATTCACGTGACGGCAGCGTGTATCTCGTATCAAAGTTGGGGGCCTGCAATGTTACCTTCTCTTCATGTAACAGCTCTTCAATCCTTATTTACATCGTTCTCAATTTCATTGTGTTACCCGATCCAGTCGTTAAGTTTAACCTTTCTTTCTTCTTTCTTCAAATCTTCTCGCGTCCTCGTCTGCCTTTCAGAGTATCAGATACCTCCATCGACGTCTGATGACTTCACCAACACGACATACGACATTTTTCCAACTTCCTCCAATCTCAACATCACTCTTTCCAGTCTCGGTCTTGTTGTTTTCCTTCTTCTTGCCGCGCCTCCAAGTTGCGGTAACACGGCTCACAATGCCAATGATGAAGATCCGAAGACCTCAATCAACTTCCCTTTAAACCCAGTCAACAACCTAGTTGATTCTTTTCCTCAGTCTTTCGAGGCTTGCGGTTTATTGTATCCTGTTCGTCCTTCCGTGTTCTTCCATCGATGATGTCTCACCAAGGACGACACACAGCCATGAAATTAATGATGATGATAAGGATCCGAAGACCGGAAGCAACTTCCCTTTAAACCCCGTCAGCAACGTAGTTGATTCTTTCGAGGCTTGCGGTTTACCTGTTCGTCCTTTCCAGTTCTTCCAACGATAATGTCTCACCATGGACGCGACACAGCCATGAAATTAATGATGATGATAAAGATCCGAAGACCGGAAGCACTTCCCTTTAAACCCAGTCAGCAAACTAGTTGATTCTTTCGAGGCTTGCGGTTTACCGTATCCTGTTCGTCCTTCCGAGTTCTTCCAACGATGTTGTCTCACCATGGACGACACACAGCCATGAAATTAATGATGATAAGGATCCGAAGACCGGAAGCAACTTCCCTTTAAACCCAGTCAGCAAACTAGTTGATTCTTTCGAGGCTTGCGGTTTACCGTATCCTATTCGTCCTTCCGAGTTCTTCCAACGATGTTGTCTCACCACCGATGATACACAGCCATGACATTAACGACAGGCGAAGTGAATGATAACAGACCTGTGTTCGCGCCACGGGAGTCTGCCCGACGCCTCGCCAGAGCAACAGCAAGGTGTTTCGAGTCTCGTGGCATGAGATATACTGAATGAGCATGAGTGAGTCAGAAGAGAACGAAACGCAATCGCTACTCTGTGTAGGCTACACTATCGTTATAGGCTCGTGTACGAGCCGCGATGGTGCACACCTCTTCCTTTCCTTTCCATTCTGGGGAGCACACCGGTACCAGCGATGGAAACGGCGGTGGGGCTACCCTCGCCCCGTAAACTCCTTCCTCCCATCGCCTCGGTATGCATATAAAACTGTACTGTGTATGTTGTGTATCAATAATACACTGGCTATCACTCACGCACACACCCATTCCAGACGCATTTATACGCCCACCCACGTTCCTCAGACTCGTGTGGGTCGTCGGGCCGCGCGGCGATGATGGAAGCCGTGGCTGAGCGGAGACTTTTATCTCGGTGTCTATCATGGTGCATTGCTATGGGACAAACCGGGCAGGCCAAAACTTAAAATTTCACGAGTGCGTAGTAAATCCCGTCTCGGTAATATTCAGCGAATAATACAATTTATACACTGAAGAAAAAATATCATTAACTCAAGAACAGTGACACTTGCGGGCTGGTATTGACATATGTAGTCAGTGTAATTATTATTTTCATTCTAACAATTATGTATAAAAATGAAACACACTGTAAAAAATATCCGCATCGAAATTAATGTACTCGTTTTGGAGGCTTGTATGCATAAACTAGTATATTCAATTTAATATACAAATGTTGTGTAAAATGAATGTACGGTAAATAAAAAATAATAAAAAAGTGGTTTTTTTAATGAAAATACTTTAATAGTACTAAATGTATTTAAAAATTACTTTAAAACTACTGGAATTTTACATAATATTTGTACATTAAATGTAATATACTGGTTTATGCATAACAGCTTCCAATATCGGTAAATTAAATAAAAAATTTTTTTTAACAGTGCAATGTCTATGAAATTTATGAGAAGATATGTAATAGTTTCATTATCATGCATTGTTATGTCAAGCAAAATAGACTTGAAATAACAGTGTATGTCCATGGCAGCCCGCAAGTGTCGCTGTTCTTGAATGAATGATAGTTTTTTCCGTGTATTATCGATTGCTCCGATAAGATTGCCACTGTTTGAGCGAGGTAATGAAAGGGAAGGAGTGGGAAAACAGGTGGAAAGACCGTAGGAAGGGACGAACCTTGATTTATGGGTCGTTTTTTTTTTTACTTACCCGGTTGTGTTGACTTATCTATTATTGTCTTACCCGCTGCTGTACCAAAGTCGCACTTCGATTCCGGTCAACAATTATGTCGGATTCGCTATTGGGCGCGAACAATTATATGGAAATATATGGCCAGGAAGATTTTGAACCGTGTTATATACATCGTCTTGTATATTTCTGCAGCATGGAACATTATAGACACCTACATATTTTTCGCAATACTATCGTGAAGCAAATACGTCGCCGAAAGTGCCAAAAATCCCTGATCCTAGCAATATTACTAAGACCAAGACTAGACAAAAACTTAGGACCTTCCATATAAGTAATTTCTACGTTAAGTGTTGATTTTAATTTTTATTATGTACCTCTATCGAACGTTAAATGAAATTTTCAAGATTATTTACATATGTAAAAGGGCATAGCCCGTTGATCAATAAATAAATAAATAAAAATATTGGGCTTATAAATGACAATTTTGCTTCTAATGCCGACGTTTGTTTCTGCCCAACTAAAATTCCCCTTCGACGATGCGAAATTGACGACAAACGGTAACAAACGAAACGAGAGTGAGAGAAATGTTCGTGACCCGCGAGCAACCGGGGTTAAAAAAAGGTTTTGAAAGCAGTTGGTTCGGGACTTCCTATGCCCAACATCAACAATCGTGGCAGTCCAATGCATCACTGAATGAGTTGTACCTAGGAGCAACAGCAGCGGCAGCGGCTCGCCAGCATGTTACATCGTGTGTACGAGCGTGGGTAAGAGACCTTTCTAATCCAGTCTGTGACAAGAGTGCGTATAAATAACAGTTCGATGGAGAGCTATAGCAGGACCCAATAAGGAGTGTCGGCCGTCCGTCAGGTCGTCGATCCGCGAAGTGTCTCGCACTCGAACGTTATTCTTCTTATAATCAAACGATGGAGCACTCGAGTGAGTGAGAGACGTCGAGTTCGTGTAGTAGCGATTATAGCACTCCATTCCTCGGCAAGTCCTGTGATGTCTGTCCCATTGTCCGGAATGCGAGAATACGCTCCCTCCGTCTGCACACTCCCTTCTCTTCTCTCACGGTCTAACAATACACCGGCAATAACCGCCCTGCCAACTCAACACTCCCGATAACAGTGTTACTTGCAAACTGTGCAAATATCATGTTATAATTTCAATAACTTTACACTCAGACGAACATGGTAATGAGATAGGGCGTGCCGCGAACGTTCCCCGTCAAAGACATCGTTTAAAGGCACCCGCTGCAAGACTTTAGACTTACTCAAGAGGATTGCGAGATGAAGAGAAGAAGCGGCGCAGATATTCGCCTGGGTGGCGACAAATGAGCAATAACAATGAAAACATTCCAGGCGAGCCCAAGGATTACACAATCTCCCGATCACTAACGACAACGTCAGCGTTCCGTCGCCGAGTCTAACGATGGCGATTCCGAGGATGCTGCTCGAAACAAACGTACTCAACAGCCATCGGGATTGATTTCCGGCTGCGCTGTAGTCAGGTGTTGAGGTATCGAGTGCTAAGCATATAACAACAATATGTTAGTGCAAGTATTATCTCTGGGCAATTAGAAAGATTGCACGACAGACCGAAGGCAATAATGTCATTGACACATCACTTCGTTAACTATGATAATATTGTTGTAGTGTGACTTCCGAAGAATGTTGTCAAAAAAATTTCGATATGGTACGCAAAGCACTTAACGTATTTTCCCTCTTCCGAACAAAAGTGTGGAAGATATAGAAATATATATACAGTGATATAAATATATTTATATATATGCATTTATATATGTATATAGAAAAATACATTATACAGATAATTGGGGAAAAAATACAAAAATAAATGGAAAGTTTTTAATAATATTTATTAACCAAATGACAGTAGACTGAGCCAGCGTGCCAGTTTTTTTTCTTTACAATAGCTATTGCACGTGGTTCATTAATCGAGGGCAAGGGAAAAAGGATGCGCCATTCGTTCGCAACACATCAGCGACTTGACTCACGTCCTAGTTGGAATCACATACCTTCAATCTTGATGCATATGGTGATGTCTCGAGTGAACAAGAAATTCTATTAGTTGGATAAAGTGGATACTTTTATATTTTCAAAACACCTGCGGCCCCGCGTTGAAATTTTATTAGTTTTTTCGCACCTCATAAAACTGATTAATTCAAATGAGACGCTTTTTTCACTTACAAGTCTTGCAAATAAACTTGGCGATTAGGTATAATTTTATATGGTTTTCGACGAATTCTTTGGTGCTGCACGGTAAACGGCGAGATCAACAAGAAAAATGAGAGTTTTGAAACAGAAAATATGCAGAGAAGAGGAATTTCTCAATATTCTCGCGTGCGTGGAAGTAACTAGGAACGATCAGTGGGGCTACAGAGAGCAGGGCAAGGCTATCTACTTGGGGCAATAAAAAAATAATGCTGAACGTTCCCACCTCCGCTGCTCGGTTCAATAGCTTTGCCATTTAAGGACGGTTATTCTGATTATATTATCGATTGAGAAGGTACGATGAATTTAGAAACCCACGAAAAACACTTTGTACTTCGTAATCTTATACATGGCAAATTTGTTGGGTTCGAATTATTTAATTAAAACAAAAATTGCTCGCAAGGAATATTCTTGGAAACGCGATATGTATTATTTTTTTTATTTCAAAATAAGTGTGACTATTTTTATTGGTCCCTACGATTATGGACAATAAATGTAGAAAAAGTAGAGTATTTAGAAATATTTCTCTTCCTTTCCATAAACTTTTTCGGTTAATCGTACACTGAAAAAAAAATTGCTTGCCGGCAGCCCGCAATCAAATTTTACTTGAGTCAATGATATTTTTTTTCAGAGTACGATGATTGTTGCTTTATTATAGTCGGAGCGATCTCGAAATTTGCACTTTGTTTCCTTATGGGCACAGATTTGTGATAAAAATTAATTGTGACAAAGATTTGTGAAAGATTGGTTTTTTACATTTCAATCTTAAATATTGTTACATCTGATGTTGCAGAATTTTTACCGAAGAAAAATCTCAATCTTACAAAATCGCAATTCATGCATAAATTTTCACGAAATTCCTGCCGAAAGAGCGGCGCTACTGGTTTATTTGTCTGCCAAAAATCGAAGCAAAGGTTTTTCTAAAAGTGAAACATCCTTTATGAGAGCGGCCAAAGTTATAGATATGATCAATTTATTTCGCTTCTTCGAATGTGACAAAGGCGCAGGCATAGTCAGTGAATCTTGTTGAGAAAACGGAATGCAATAACCAGCACCTGGCGATACCAAATCAAGCCGGAGTCACGCCTGTGTTTTTTTAATGAGGCAAAGGTCACTTCCGTCCGAGCGGAAAACGGAAACAGCGCGCGTGCTCAACCATATCCGGCGGGCGCAGACATCTAGCTGTTACTTAGTACACGCGTCTATTATTACAAGTTACCGTACGTATGTATTATTTTTACGTTACAGGAAACAAACAAAAATAATATTTCTTGGCCAAAGATTGCGGCGCCATTTATGTATTAGGAAACTTGCGGTACTTTTAAACCCCCGTCGTCCGTGTGTAATTTTGCTAGCTCGGCCGCGGTAAAAAATATTTTTTTAAATCACGTACACTTTCGAACGCTTCAAAAACTTGTGTCTACCATAATATCAACATTCTTGTTGCTGATTCGTGTTCTCGATTTTGTATGCGTCAGAATGAGAGAACAAATGTACAATGACGGTGTGATTCGAAATTCACAATTTTGCTTCCTCGTAGAGGAATGGGCGTGAATTTTGAGCTATCATCCTAAAACTTCACGCAAACATGATATTTTTATAAAAAACCTTTGGTATTTAATTTGGTCGAGGCGTATCCAAGCAATCAGATTTTATGATTTTATGATTTTAAATTATGATTTTTTTTATAATTAAGAAGGCCTATTTTAGGGAAACATAGATCGTATCGAGCTCAAATTTGACAAATGAATGGTCTAATTCATCAAACCAATAAATTATGTAAGATTGGGAAATTTTTTAATTTTTCGGCACAATTGTATTTTACCTCCGACTCGACTTTCTGTATCAGCATGGAAAAATATATCAGACATGGTTAAAAGAACACGAATAAATGAAATGTGATGTAGCAAATTTTTTTCCCTCTTTAAGGACGCAAAATGCACATAGCTTCCTTTGCAAGGAAGTCAAAATCGATCAACAAACTTTCTTATAGAGAAAGCGATCCGCAAAACGGTAAAAAATGAGAAAGCCATGTGCAGAATAATTTTTTAATATTACATTATTAAATTGTTAAATTAATAATGTACCGTACCATACAAAGCCATACAAGACCATACAATTTTTTTTCACCCTGCAGGCTGTTAATTTGAGGATAGGAAAAAGACTCCGACGGCCTTGGCTCCAAAAAGTTGAACAATTTCAGCACTTCGACATAAGTAATAATGTTAACGGGAACATCAAGTAATCTTGAAGAAACGTAGAATCGAATATCATTTTTGCAGTCAATTTGTACTTGATTGCAGTGAACAAAGTAGGCGTTTACAACTAAGGCGAGTAGTTCGTGCGATGCTCTTTACACAATGATGGAAAACGTTAATGCTGGCGTCGCACTAGGTCGCTCAACACCCACGCGCTACTTCGACTGTTTAAGAGTATGTGAAATAAAGCTGTCGGTAATAAAAACTATAATCAACTTTATTCACGGATGGTGGCATGGACGATCGACGAAGAAGTCTCACCGAAAGCGCATGTCATGTCAGCATTGGATCAGATTTTTCTTTTGCACCGTACGTGCTTATATTCTTGTCAGCATTGGATCAGATTTTTCTTTTGCACCGTACGTGCTTATATTCTTGTCAGCATTGGATCCGATTTTTCGTTTGAACCGTACGTGCTAATATTCACGAAAAAACTGGGATTACGCTTGTTTATGAAAGCAACCGGCCCCGGATTAAACGGGAAGAGTCACTTAGTCTTCAAACTCGAAGTTGTTGAATCTTGGCATTCCTCGTCATATGAGATTCCATCAACCGAAACAGTTAATTAATTGGTAAAAATATTGAAACACCTATTTTGTATGAAGATATTTTGAACTTGGACACTTTCCACGTGCAAATGATTTTAGAGAAAAATGTATTTTACTCTTTTTCGTCAAAAAAAGTGTAGTGTATATCTTTATATATTTTCATTAAATATTTGTACATTCAGTAAGTGACTCTTCATAATTTTCCATGTACGAGATAATCCAATGAGATTATGGAAATTAGAAGTTTCATCATGTATGAACCTACACTGTAAAAAAATGTGTGCATGAAAATTAATGTATCGGAAGCTTTTATGCATAAACCAGTATATTAAATTTAATATACAAATGATATGCGAAATGAATGTGCGGTAAAAAAAAATGATAAAAAAATGCTATCTTTAATAAAAGTTCTATTTAAAAGTAATAAACGTAAATACGTTTACATAATTTTTATTTTCCGTTTCGCGATAATTCGGTGAACATAGCAACTCAATGACATTACATTCAGTAAATATATTTCACGGATAATCCGAGGACGGCATTATTCAGCTCACCATTTCGATCGACGAGATGCAATCAAACTTTAGATTGCAGCGATTGTTTCTTTGGACCAAAGTTGAACCACCGATGCATCTTTATTTTCCGCGAATTCGCTCGGCTTTTCGGAGGGTGATTCTTGCGGAAGATATACCATTTTTCGAAAATTAATATAACGATGGCGAGAATTATTCCACCAGCCAAGACTGACAGTATCGGTGCTACACCTCCGAGAGTGACGACGTCGTATGTATTCTCCGCTGGATTCCCCACAATAAAATATTTGTGTTTCAGGCGATTCAACATTCCATTGTCTTGAATTCGCTGAATACTGAATAAAAATAAAGAAGCCGGTGTATTTTTACAAATGAAATGAGGTTTTCGAGAATGTTAGATCACCGCTAAGTAGTCAGTAGATATATAATGTATTTTTAATACAGAGATATATTTTGTTAAAATAAGACTTGCGTGTAAAAAATGTGATTCGGTAAAGTCGATCATCAATAAACAGTCACCTTGTGATGTACCGTCCGCAGCAGAAGAGATTAAGTTGAGTAAAGGTCAAATCGTGTTGAAACTTAAGCTTGTTTTCATCTTAACATTCGTTCAAACTCAAATTTGATCTTATTTAAACTTACAAAATTAAAACAAATTCCTTCTTGGGAATTTAATAAAATATTTTCTCCTTGACTTCACGATGAAGGAGTTATATGTAATATGGTCAAGTACGACATTCAATTAAATGGTATACAGATATTAAGGTTTTTATTTAAAGACAAGTCTGGTGATCTAACATCCTTAAATCGCAGGAAACAGATTAACCACAGTCAAAAAATGATAATGCTGATTATCGTTACATTTTCACACCGTGTATTAAGGTAAGAGATCCAGTTCCGGCACAAGTTTGGCATGCTCCTATTTTTATTTACTATAATAATTCTCATTTTTAGTCGAGTTATTACGGCGCGTCAACGAAGATCCAGTATTGCGAAAGTGGGACACATAATTATCCGAGAATGGAACAAAAAGAAAATATGTCTAAATCCCGTAAATGTACGCTTTTTAAAATATTTTCGTTAAGAAAATGTTTTCCCTGAATTTCCGACCGTTAATAAGAGATGATTTTGATACGATAAAACCTCAACATAAAACGGGTTAATATCGATAAGTTCCTAAATTGTTAATCTATCAACAAATATTGACCAGACTTGAAAAACCGTCTGAAACTGGACCTTAAACCTTACTATCATAAAAAAAGTGATCCTATCGCACTAATGCTGTCAAAGAAATTGATTTGTTGGCGGTATGAACTCACTGGTAATTCACAACTCCCGTGTACGGACTGTCACGAGGCATTATTATCGCCAGGCTATCGGTACGCCCGGAATCGATTGCCGCAATTTTGCATGGAAGGCGTATATTCATTGTCTGTTTCCCTGCCTCGGTCGTGTAAAATGCAACTTTCTCTTTACAAACCTGCGCAAAGTTTTAGTGTGTGAGCAAATGTTTACCAAAATTGGCTTTTCAATATGTATGTCAATTCCGTAAAATCTTGAAATAATACTGCTCTCTAATTGCGGATAACAGTTGTATGTGTTAACATTTTTCGCAACACCGCGATGCGCAACAACGGAAAATAAGTCAGAAAATTCATCCAATGTTACTAAACTTTCGTTAAATGGTCCGTAGTGTCAAATTAATAAATTACATTCTGACGTACTTGCTCGAATCCTTGTTCTAAAGTTGTCGGAAGTTCGCTCCACGGTTTCATCAGGTCCATCATTTTCGAAAGAACAGGGTCCTTAGGGACTAGCGAAGAGTTGGTCTATGAAGGGTAAAGAGTAAAAAAGATGAACAAAAAATACCGAACACTTAACTCACAGCGAACAAGTCGTAATCCGAACTGTTCTGATAGACTATGAGTTGATACGATCCGTCATTCGCGAAGCCATCCATCGTCGAGAAAGGCAAACTGGCCGACGATACTGTGAGAAAGCTTATCAGCGAAGCGGAATAAGCCGAGGATACAACCAAGGCTGACACGAATATTGAAAAGTAAGCTATTCTCAGCGGTGTTTCGGCCGGAAACTCTGTAAAGACAAATGAGATTTTGTAAAAATGTTAGTATGTCTAGAAGGACTCTCGGTCATTCGATCGATAAAGCAACAAGTCTCAGGGCCCGTTGGAGAGTCGTGAGCATAAATTAGGCTTATACCGAATTCCGAATTTCATAATTTTTTCTGCGCGAGCCTTCAGACTTAAATTTGAACTTACCCAGATAGCCAACCGCACGACAGACAAATAAAGGCAATTGCTTGCCATCAAGCTTTGCTGTTTGCTTACCAGCAATATTGCAACAATAGTTTCTAGCAAGAGATTGCAGCATATTGGTAGCAAAAATCCAACAAGGCTGCGTTCAGAAATCATATCCGCGTAACTAGATTCTCTCTCTGACATTTGCACTAGCGCAGCACTGTATCTCGTTCTGTGTTATGCAAAATGAGTTTCTGAACTATTGTTAGCAGCCGTGAAAGAGATCAAAACTCCTCCTCATCGGAAGCCAACTTCTGATTACACATTTCCTCAATTCGTGTTGTTGCTAACGCTAATAAAAGCTTATTTTTTCATGCGATGAATGAGTTCGATAATGGGTTGGTAATGAATAACGTTACATGATAATGAGTTAGTTGAGAGTTTGTTCGTCTCAGAGTTTCTAAGATTTCACGCAGAATAACCGTGACTCAAGCAAATTAATCTTCGTAGTGAGTGGCAAAGCGCCTTGGTGACAACTTGCTGACAATATGCTCCTAAGTATTCCCGGCATTGAATACTGGCAAAAACATAGGGAAATGCGGACGCACATGCCGTAATTTTGCCGCCATCACGTGCGGACATATGCTGCCCATTTGCTGACGGATTGTTGGCAAAATGGTATCTGGGTAAGTACATATGTTCATACTGAAACACTAAATGAAACTCAAATGTAAAATCACACTCAGGACTCTCCATTCGGGAGTCTGTGTTTATTAGGTACGTTTAAATTCCCTCACCAGATAATCCCTGCTGACAAAATATACCCCAGACGTAGAGATAGTGTTGGATGAAGAGACACGGTACCAGATGCGATCCTCCCCTCATCTTAATCGCTGTTAGCAATATGGGAGCAGTAATTATCAAAACAACTATAGTCATCCAAACTTCTAATGTGAATGCCTACAAAGAAAGAAACATTACATCGACACAGCCTTCCAATATTCAATAATGATTTTAAAAAACCATTATTTTTATGATTTTTGCCGCATTTATCGTTTAACGCGTTAATTGTTGCAATTTTTGTAAACTTTTAATTCGTCAAGGATGAAAAAATTTGCAAACCTGAAAATAAGCGGACCATTGCACCGTGGAGCCATCGGGTTCCCTGATATACAGTCGATTTCGCGAAAGTACCAATGGTAAAGTAAAGTCGACGACACCGAGTCTGTCGTTTGTAATGGTAAACTCTGCGATCCCAAGATCAGCTTTGTTTTCAGCTAATAGACCGACTACACCGGACCAGCTTTTCGTTGTCGAGCTGAAGCTACCGAATCGACTGTCTTTGATTATCTCCGTGATTGTGAAATTCATTATGCGTTTAAGGTCGCTCAGAACGTCGCCGAAGAAACCACCGACAGTAGATCCATTGATGTTCAGGAAGGCTGAATTCTGCGTGCAAATATGCAGTGCTATCATAATTTTTATTATATGAGAGCACTAATTTATAGTTTGTATGTTTTATGTTTTTAATTTCCTGGTGAATATTTCTCTAACAATTTATCCAAAAAAACTCTAACCAGACCGTTTCAGTTAACAAACTGAAACGGTCTGGTCAGAATTTTTTTGGATAACTTGTCAGAGAAATATTCACCAGGAAATTTATTTATTTATTTATTTATTTATTTATTAATTTACGGGATAAACCCTTTTACATACAATATTAAAAATACATCAGTAAATTGATAAATTAAATTATTTGAATAATGTCATCAGTTCGCATCTTAATATGTAATAAATAGACAAATATATTTCATTAGTTCATTTTAACATTAATAACCACCATACTGGTTATTTGCCTTTGGTTGCCCGATTATTTTGGAATACAATC
>JAPYZD010000607.1:0-31247 GCA_030522725.1 Ichneumoninae sp. B BG-2022a
TTTACGTATATGGTAGCATTTTCTTAGCTGTTAGAACGTAAATACGGCGAATCGTTGCGCATTCTCCATAAGAGTAATGCAATGAGCTGCAAAATTTACAATTTTTTTCTCATTAACGATGCTATACATCGTTCTGAAATTTAAACAGACTATTTGCAAGGGGATTATATACATTTACAAAAATTTTCATTGCAGTGGTAGCATTTTGACTTTACCCCACAACAACCTTAACTAAAAGACGTTCCTGCACGTATACTATTTAGTAAATCAGTGGATTTAAAACTGATTAACAATATTGTATCTATAATGACTGTACATGAGCTTTTCTCGTTGATTGGCTAAATAAATAAATAAATATTATTAATATCATAATTTACGATAATTGAAACTTTTCCACCACTGTATAATATCCAAAAAATGCATACATTATTGTTATGCAAATCATCATCCAATAATAACAATTATTATTACTATATTATTACTCTATTTATTTAATCTATTCCACAATCTCGATACACTTACCCTCCAATTTTTTCAGTAAATTTCTGACTCTGTGAGGAATTTCATTGTGTCGTAGAATATTGTCGTATATAACTAAACTGAAGTTTAACACTACAAGGCAACAGACTATCAGTCCTTCATATGGCAGTGCGAAGTATCTGTAAACAAAAGAAATAAAATCATTCATACAATAAACCCAACCCAGCAATTCCATCGCTTGCTTCATTAAAGAAAAAAAGAAAAAAATGAACCCATCCTTACAACGTTTCGTTGATAGTGAAGGACGTGCCAATAAGTGTAATGGCGTTAGCGAGTAAAGCTACAGCGGAGGTCCAGCAGAGGGTCGTGTATTGGCTGCGGTGGTGCAGGGCGTCCTTCGTCCAGGCTTTGTATCTCCTGGAAAGAAAAAAAAAATAAAAATATAAGTCCGACCCGGCAAGCGAAGTTCCAGACAGATTCGCATTGCGTACTTATTTTTCCTGCACTCATCTTCGTACTCGTCAAGAACGCGTCCTATGTCCCTGTGCAAAATCTCCAGAGCCATAGTCGTTGTCAATCCGCGATTTTCCTTGGGCCTTGCCTTCGGTTCCTCCTCGACTCTCGGGACGTCCCCTTCAGCCTGATTACCGCCCATCCCTCTCTGATGTAAACAAAAAAATACTATTGGCAACGTATATATCGCATAATCGTCGATATATCGTTAATCGTATTATTTAGTATATAAAAAAAATCGTGTGTGAAAATAGCTCGAAGCTCTCGGGTTCTATTTTAGCTCGTGCAATATATCACGTGGTCGAAAACAAAACGCATATAGGTTCGTTCGGTAGTTAAGTATCGTTAATCTGTTGAATGCGTGCCTCCGAGCGCGTCATTGAATTATCGAATAAGTGTCAATCGACGAGAGACACTCGCGGCGCTGAGCGTCATCGGCGTCGGCATTGTTTGCATATCGAGAGCAAATGAAAACAAATAAGCCCATAGGTTACGAGCCAATTACATAATCCTGTCAAAACTTTCTGGCGAGACATATTTTTTTTTTTACCTTGAAAGTAAAAAAAAATATTAAATTTTTTTTTTCGGATTCACAGCATCGATGTATATCGATCGAATAAACTGCACCACCGTGATTTTTTCAATAGTATCGACATATCTCTCGACGGCTTATCACAATTCGGGAGAGAGAGGCTGAGAGAGGCGCTTGACACTAGGGGTGAGTTTCGATATTAGCTGCGGGAGCTCCCAGCAGCTTGCGGCTGCGACACACCGTTCGAGAGCGCTTTGAGCTACTCCAAAGTCTCCAAAACTTTGGATTTGTCGGTAAATTTGGTTGGATTTCACTTTTAACGGTAAAGTTACCGGTTATGTTAACGGTTATGACGATAACTGTTTTTAAGATTAATGGAGTTAGATTCCAATAATCTCTGAAGCTTTCGTGTTTAATTTTATTGACATGATAAATTGGAGAGAAAGTTACCGCGGTCGGTAACGAAGTGCATTCCCTATTTTTTCGGACGAAAGCAAATTCGGTTTTCGTATTCCTATCTGTTGATTACGAAATCCTAATTTGCTTTCGGCCAAAATATTGACAGTCCCGAGAAAAAGGGAAAACGATTTGTTACCGATTGAGCACGATAGATGCGTGGGGGTGAAAGTCACGTGACCGTACCGCGAGAGCGAGAGAGATACTCTTATTGGCGCTTGCAGCGGAATGAGAGAAACACCACGAGAGAGTGGTTGACACAGTTAAGGGGATGCTAAACCTTCCTGTTTTACCGACCGAATAAGCGTTTTCTTAGTTTTCACTATTCGTCGTTACTATGCAATGGGTATGCTTCAAATCTTACAGGACTATATTAAAGGGAAGTGAAATATTGCGGTCGGTAATGAAAACTGTAATGAACTTTTCTCACGGGTGCTAATTGTTTTGAGGAAAAAGCAAATTCGAGATGCACACAGTAATTTCGCATCCGGCTCGAATTAATTTTTTTCTCAAAAAAAGCACCATTGAATAAAGTTTATTTGAAAATTGCAACTATCTCTCTCACACTCATAGCCCCGTCACGTGACTTTCATTTCCCCTTAATAATATATACACCTCCAGAATCCCCTTAAGGCCATGTGAAAGAAGTGCCACGTGACATATGAGTGCGAGAGAAGAAGATGCATATTCCGAATCAATGCCATTTAAAATCGATTGACGCTTCGGATAAAACGGAAGCATCGTCGGACGCGGTATTAAATTGTACATCAGCTAATCTTTTGCTTTTTCCCGAAAAGTCTACGGTCTCTGGATCGCATTCATTACCGATTGTGGTTACCGACTGAGTCGTTTCATAAGTCCTTAAGGAGAAGCTGGAACTGTTTTTTTGTTTTTTAACCCGCTTTACCTATTTTACCGACGGAACTAGACAATTTTTCAGTTCCGACTTAGCATTGTTAATATGCTACGCGTATACGTCAAATCATGCAGCACTATGATATTGACATAAACGCTTCGGTGTGCAGTCGAATTTCGATTGAAAACTTACAAGGAATTAAGAAAACCTAATATTATAGTTTGCGAAAGTTCATGAACATAGTGTCACGATTGACGCACAGGTGGCTCTGCATCGTGCCCTACATGCGTGTAATACATCGTGCCGTTGTCATCGGCTCTGATCACCACTCACAAGTCGATAGGCTAAGTGAACGCATCCTTGAGAAAAATTCATTACAGTTTTCATTACCGACAGCGATATTTTACTTCCCCTTAAGGCGAGGTTCAACAGACTCAGTCGGTAACAAAAACTGTAATGAATGGCATTTGGAAATGGTAGACATTTCGCGAAAAAGCAAAGTATTAGCGGTTGTAGAATTTAATACCGCGTCCACTGATACTTCGCTTTTATCCCAAATATCGAAAATGTTTACATGGCATTGATTCGAAAAATGCAACAATCTCTCTTGGACACATATGTCATATATGGTACGTATTTCACCTCTCCTTTAATACATGAATTAAGTAATGGATTTTATTCGTTATCCATTGTTCATTAATTAAGCACGGTATATTTATCAAAATTACTAACGCTAAAATATTTTTAATCGCTGCGGTTATTTGACCGGTTATTTACAGCTTGACCAAACATAAGCAGCTAACACCGCGCACAGCCGGCGACAGTCCTGTCAGCTTTGAGTTTAAAAAAACGAATAATTCATAGACTCCTGCTAATGACTTGTAGCTAATATCGAAACGTGCCGTCAGCTGTTCCGTGTTACTTTAGAGTGCGTTCTTGAATGCAGTTTTGTTCAGCTAAATCCAGAAATAAAGGTAAAGGACCCAGTTTATGACACTTCTACGCACTCCCACTTTAAGCGTGTAAAATTATAGGGATAAACAAGGAGGACCAAGCGTCGCAGTTTGTGACCCTCCGAACGTGCGCCACCCATTCCCTCGTGGACCTCCCAACCGTAACTTATGGTTGGGATTCGGTAGTTTTTCCCACATCCGACCTCAAACGAACCGGTCAATTGGTGCACCAAACCAATTAGTGTTCCAACTTTTCAAACGTTGATTTTGGGTTAGTTTTTGGAAACCAACTGTAAACCAACCATTCTTTGGACGCGATGAAAGGTTGGTTCATGGTTGGATATTATAAACCAACCCCAATTCCAACTCTTAAACTACAATATCGATGGTTGATTTGTGGTTGATTGTTCAAAACACACCATAAACCAACCATTTTTGACAACCAACTATGCAGCGGTTGGCTTATGGTTAGGTTTCAAAAATCGACTCAAAATAAACCGTTACCATTCTTGGCTGAAAGTCGGAATTAGGGTTGTTTTCTAATATCCAACCGTTAAGCAATCTTTCATCGCGTCTAAAGAATAGTTGGTTTATAGTTGATTCACAAAAACCAACCCTAAATCAACCTTCAGAAAGTTGGAATATTGGTTGGTTTGTTGCACCAGTTGACCAGTTGGTTTTTGGGTTGGTTTTAAGATGGGCGGAACGCGAGGAAATTGACTACATATCAAATGGTTGGGGGAGCCGACTATGCTAGAGGTACCCCTGTCAGAAACTGGGTCACTGTCAGAAACTGGGCCCTTTACCTTATTCCAGATATTTTCACATGTATACGCAGCTGAAATGGGCGTTCTTATCTCAGGTAGCACAAAAAAATTAGTTATCGGAAAGTGATCTAAATGGGTTACATTTGTCCGTCTGGACGGTATCCGAAAGTTACCTCCCATCCACAAAGTTAACTTTTGGACGTAGGATAGCTTATAGTTACTATTCGGATGAACATATGTAACCCATTTAGATCACTTTCTGATAACTAGTTTTTTTGTGCTACCTGGGATATTCCAGTCTATTCTCAGTTCAGGTTTGAGTTTTGACACGAATCTGCTCTGATAAGCGTTCTTTTGTTATCCAAACGGATTAAATGTATCCCGTGGAACGAAACGGATGTACCGATGACAATTTAAAAAACCCACCAGCAGTGCACAAATCGCACATAAAATAACGGCATAGCTGACCAGATTTGCATTCAAGAACGCACCCTAAAATACCTGTCGTATTCAAGTTTCCCGGTATTACAATCGCACGCGCGCAACCTCCGACCGAACACCTCAGAGACCTCGCCCTCGGCACTCGCGTGGCCGTCGACGAAACTTTTGTCCTACGACGAGAGCAGCACGGGCCACCACTCGTTCGTCTGAGACACGGGAGGGACGAAAAAATGGCTTGCTCGGCGATACGATCACCAATTTTGCGCAATCGAACGGTAAGAACTTATTGTACGACCACCGTTTCGTCCTATGCGATGGGCTGCTCTTGTTTCACTGCAATCTCGAAATTTTCGCGACCGCCTCTTCGATTTGTTGGTGGACGACTGTTATGTAAAAGCTTCGACATTCGCATCCAATAAAAACTCGAACGATGTATTTTGTACTTTGTGCGAGAAACATTTCTGGATTTCCGGTTATTCTATTTGTAGATTTACGATTTAATTGAACTATTTCCTTCAAATTTTCGCTATCGAAACAACTCCGATTGTACATTATCGTTCGATATTTCGTGGCTGTCACGGAACTCTGATTTTACGATCTTACACCTTACCCGTTCCCCGTCACATAGGTACAATTTTTTGTACGACGGATAATTCGCAGGTGCGCCACTATGCACTCGCCGCGGCCGCTCAATCGTCGCCCGCCGCAGTTTCGGATGTCCAGGTCTTGGGCAACAAGATCACCGTCGCTGCCATAGAAAACAACAGCCCGATAGCTCAGGTCTCCGTCGTCCTGCGGTAAACTGCATTTTTGTGGATATCAAATTGAGATATATATATTTTTTTTTTTTGTAATTCATAATTTTTTAATCCTTTCTATTTCAGAGCGGGTTCACGAAATGAGACGTATGAAACGCAGGGTCTCACCCACGTGCTGCGACTGGCAGCAGGTTTGACGACGAGTCGTGCGTCGACATTCGGTATCACCCGTAACATTCAGCAGCTGGGAGGAAGTTTGACCGCTGTGGCCGATCGTGAATCCATCGCTTACACGCTCCTGGTCACACGAGACAAGCTGTGAGTGCACAGATCGTACTGTTCGCAGTAATGTAGTTAAGTGACTGGTTAATTACGGTGCTATTTAACCAGTTATTTACCGATTGACATGGCTAGACTAATATCTCGATTTGCCTAAGTAGAACCCCGATTAACCGGGATGCTCGAGACCGAAGAGTCCCTGGGTAATTGAAGTCCTGGTCGATCCAAACTAGATAGCAAAAGTATATAAGTCAATAATGGCTAATGACACAACTTTATTTCGACTAGTTACGATGACATTTGATACAACTTGCACTTAATTGTTAAATAGTGTAAACTAGAATGTAAAGATGGATTTTTTTTTTAATTAATAGTACGTAAGCGACCGACAGCGGTGGATGCGCGGTTAGCGCACGGCTCTGGTGGTCCCCCAAGTCAAGCTGATTCGTTCGCGGTCAGTACTTGGATGGGTGACCCCTTAGCCGTGCGCTAGCTGGCGCATCGACCGTTCAGCGGGAGGGGCTTTCTTCTGAGACTTTGGTGTTTCTGCACTGTACTCAAGTGCAAAAATATTAGTGGATCAGTAGAATATGGCCGTCTGTACCGGCCCGGGTTTTCCGTAGTTTCCCCGTGTCTCTGGCAAATGCGGTACAGTCTAGCTAAATCGGCCACGGACGCACTGGAAGTTAGGTAGCTTAGCTGAGTGCGGGTAGGGAGTACTAGGGGGGAATCGGGATGGGGTTCCGTAAAAACCCGACAGGGTATACGGTGGAATTGGAACAATAAAAAAAATAATAGTACGTAAGCGATTTTTTTTTTTAGTTCTTGGGGCTTTGATTTGCTCGGAGTATTAAAAAAAAAAATCCGCCCCCGGTTAATCGGGGTTCTACTGTACTTTTTTTTATGTAAAAAATATGTATTTGATGTAATTTTAATGTATACGCCGCTTGCATAAGAAGCTAAAGGGATGTTGCCCTAAGCAGCTCGACCAGCAGAAGCAATCGAAAGATTGGGCTGCTAAAAAACGCGTATCGTCAATATAGCAACCGAAAATTGAGCTTTTGATGATTGGGTCTTGAAGTTCAATGTTAATCTGCGAATATATATTAGAAACATACGTCTGTAGTCGGTATGTTCTTTTTTTTATTTATTTTTTATTTTTTCTTACAATTTCTATTTTTGTCATAAAGGTTCTATTTTTGTCTTAAATTAATTTTTGTGTTTTCAAATTGAAATCGAGCCTTGTTCGTTTAATCTGAACAAGGCTTGATATCAATTCATTCGGTTAATCGAGGTTCTACTATACCTCTAAAAAGCGTGTCATGCAGGGAGTTATACAACAATTGAAAGCAACTTTTTCAGTTAAAGACAATTTTTTTAATAAACAGCGGCAGCTCTCTCAACTTTCTGGAAGACATCGTGGCCCATCAGGTCTTCAAGCCATGGGAGATAAAGGATCAGGAGCCTCGGTTGCGGTACGAGCTTTCCATGCGTCCGGAAGTTACGCGTATCGTCGAGCTTCTCCACAAAGCCGCGTACCGAAGTGGCCTTGGCTACTCTCTTTACTCGCCTAAACGCCAAATCGGCAAAATATCGACCGAAACGGTGAGAGATTCATAAGAATATTAATATAAATATAAATTGTTTTCATGTAGAGAAAGATTTCATGAAATAATTCTACGTTGGTATTGAACGGTCCAAATGTTACGAAAAAAGAGAACCTGTGCTTGCTGCCGCTTGGAAAAAAATCTGCCCCAGCGACAAATTTTTGGCCATCGAGCTGAAACTTTGCTCACAATTCGAGCAACCACCAAGGTGGTCTAGCATTCAATTTAGCTTGAATCGGCGAAGGGATTGAAAAGTTTTACTTTTTTATTGTCCGTTGTAGCTTTAACTTGCATAAGTTGAACACTTCAATGACGTTACAGCTTTTAATTTACACTCGAATTATCTACATACCAAACTAAAATGCGCTAAACAATGTTTCTGATAAATCGAACCCGATGACTAATAAAACATTGATAAATAAAAAGTCCTCAAATTCTTTCAAAATTTCGAAAAATGCTCGTTCGCTATCGTTTATTCTTTTGTTTCTAATTTTATTTAATTTATAAACCTTCTACACGCCACAACAAAAAAAAATCACAGCAGATGCTTTGCGGCAGAAGGAAATTTAAAAAATAAAAGATAAATTACGACGTGACATGGTGAAAAATGTATAATTTTCTACGTTTCGTTGTAATCCCCTTGCATGATAGTGCGGATATTTGATGTGAATCGATTGATTCTTGCAGTTGCAACATTTCGTCAACACGTGGTACACGGGCTCGAGGTGCGCCGTCGTTTCGACCGGAGTTTCGCTCGCCGAAGTTTCGGCGTTCGCTGGAAATTTGCAACTCCCCGGGAGCGGAGGTTCCTGCGATCCCGCGAAGTACTGCGGTGGCGAGATACGGAAAGAGCGAAACTCACCGCTGGCGACAGTGGCAGTGGCCGTGGAAAGCGCGGGTCTGGACAAGGAGAAAGATGCCCTCGCTTTCGCGATTTTGCAGCAAGCTGCCGGTACCGGTCCCCGTGCCAAGTGGGGAACCAGCACAACTCCCTTGTACAAGAGCGTCGCCTCGGTAGCGGGTAGCGATCCCTTCGCCGTGACGGCTTTCAATGCCTGTTACTCGGACTCGGGATTGTTCGGATTCATCCTTTCGTCCCCCGCCAACATTGCCGGCTCGGTAATAATAACGATGTCGATTAATTCGCGAAACTGTCAGGACAGTTTATAGCGTTTCCTTGAATTTTACATTTATCTTTCCTTATTATTATTTATAATTTTGTTCGATACTCGTGCGAAAAACTTCGTCTGAACTCGTGTGATTGCAACACTCGCCTCGGCTCATGCTGCAAACTCATACTCGTCATAAACAGTCTTTTTAGCACTTGTGTCGAAATGTACTATTATTTAACGTTGCATCAGCGGATATGATTATTAGCGACGGACCTATTATTTGTCCGTCAGTGGGAACCATATCACTTTGCGGGTACTCAGTATGAGTGAACGTTAACCCTACACGTACGGGATCCTCGCTCAGCCAGTACTTACATTGGGCGGTATAAAAATTGCTATATCTCAATAAATACTGGCGATATCGGAATTCGGAAATACTCTCTGAAGAGTAATGTTCGCGGTATTATATTTGTTCAAAATAATATTTTTATCGTCAATATATAGTGTGCTATTGTTATTCGATATTTATATTTCGAATAGAAAACTGACAAGGTTGCGGAGCCCCCGGCTTGCGTAGTCACGCTCGACTCGAGACTTCCGTACGTGATCTCACGTGGGTTAAACTGTACTTTGGGCTGTTAATAACAGTCGGCCTTTTACGTTTGGTTCATGTTTTTACATATAATTTCAGTTGACGAAAGCCGCTTACAAGTGGCTGCGCGTACGAAGCCTCACCGATGCGGACATAAACCGTGGCAAAACCGACCTAAAGGCCGCGATTCTCTTCGGCAACGACAGCCAAGCTGCACAATTGGAGAGCCTCGGCCAGCAGGCTCTGTTCAAGGGACGCGTCGCATCCCCGTTGGCCATCGCCAACGAAGTAGACAAGATTTCTGCCAACGATGTCAAAAGCGTAAGTTCGCATTGTCGATTGACTATAGTAAATCATCATTCGACGGATTTTCTCCGACAAAAAATGATTGATTCATTGATGTTCGCAGGTCGCCAGTAAACTCAGCGGCAAGGTGTCCATGGCAGCAATTGGTGATCTGTCCAGCGTTCCGTACGCTGATCAACTGAACTAGATCGTTCGGAATCTAATATTCCGACTTTTCACTAGTATCAACTTTCTCATATTTATCTAATATACAACCGAGTAACGCTGTAATAAATGCTCGTCGTTACACCATTACGACGGCGCCTTAAGCGTTCTGTTTACAATTCATGCAATTGTGTACATACTAAATAAAGTTTTAAATAGCTGAAGAGCGCGAGTAGAAGTTATTTGTCGTAAAGATGTGTGATCGTCATTTTTTAAAAATATACAAATGTCATTTGACGGTGGTTCGGAATTCACTGTAAATAGTAGGTCTGTTGGAAGGGGAAAGCGTCTCTTGTACTATGTTTCCACCGGGACTGAGAACGGACTGAAATGAGTTTGAACTAGTGGCGAAATTCTAGTTCGAAACTTTCTAGGCAACAGCCAATCCCATAAGTGAATTTTGAGTCTAATGAATGTTTCCATTAATTCAGAGTAGATCTCGGCCCGATCTCACTCACGGTGGAAACCCTGTATTGGTGTGGCGATCGCAAAGACTGTCAAAAAGGTGTCTCGGGTTAGATTCCCGGGGCTGAAAGCCCACCAGTGAACGGAATGGTGCAGTAACGTAGCTTTGAATATAATACGTACGAACAACGACTATAATTGAATACCCGTTGGTCACGCATGGCGTAGCGTGATTATTAAGCTTCGGATCCGAGGACCGAACCGGTGACATTAGAGAAGCTGATGTAAAGAGAAGTAAAGAATTGCCATGTAATACCGAAAGATGAACATTAATTATCCACTACTATAAATATCGTTCGAATAATTCTCTCGGACCTTTCGGTTAAACGTTAATTTTTATTTAATACAATTGTACCTCTTCTATAGAATAGAATTTGTTGTCCTTGGGCGTCGGTTTCAGTGACTTACCGTTGATAATTCTGTGCAACATTGGCCTGAGATTCTCGATGTCCTTGAGGAGCTGGAACTAGTAATTAAATATTTCAGTCAATTCCCGGTGTACCCAATTTACCATTAAACTATTATAGTTAATAGTTTTACTCACGTGATCATCGAGAAGCGAGCTTAACTTGTTGAGCACATCGAGCACCCCAGGATCTTGTGAGAGTAGATAATTCTGATAGTGCGAGTCGAGCAACAGACAAGCCCACTCGTAGATTTGTCTCTCGTCCGGTTCCGACGGACTTACCGATGCTCCCTCCGAACCGTCCAGTTTCTCGATCAAGTAGTTTATCAGTCTCAATATCTCGTTGAAATTCAATTCCGACTTGAGATACGACAGGACCGCGACGTCGGAGAAGCTTGAACCGAATATTTTGTCCAGGAATCGATTTCTCGACGACGGGATGGAGTTCTTCGGCTTTCCCTCGGCTGTACCGTTCTGAAGTGGCACGAAAGTTTTGTCGGAGGTTCTCAGACAAAACGACAAAAGATTTATCAACAATTTTTCCGGCAAATCGCCGAAGTTATCGAGACACCAGATTATCGTTGCGATGTCTTTCGACTCGACGAGCTGAGGGATAAGAGCTCGGTGAATGGCTGCGTCGCTCGAACCCTCGTTCAATAATTGGAATACTTGTTTCGCGATATTTCGCGGTATACCCTCCATCGAAACTGTTACCGGCGGTTTTATTTCATCCTGCCAATGAGCTATCGTCGATTCCAGGATCACGACGACCTCATTGTCCTCGTTGGCGGCGTCGGCGGACTTGAAACGTAACGACGAGCCAAGCATCGCCTCTATTCTCTGCGACGAGAGACGGTAAGGGGCGATCGCCAGGTGCCGATTCGCCGCTAGCATCAGCTTGTCCTCGACTCGCCACAACTTCGCATCCTTCGTGTACAACTTGAGCTTTTGAACAGCTTGTACCAATTTGAATTGTACATTGTATATCAGCAAAACTGCACCCTCCTCCTGTGCATCCGCGCCGTAAGCTGCTATAGTCGATTCGTTCAACGCAACCATCACCACCGGATGCTTCGTGTTTATTGCCGTCACAACGCTGACCAGCATTCCTGGTACGGTCTCCGTACACGATCCTATCAGAGGATAACTGTACAATCGTCCGTGAGACCCTGAAAAAAAATATATATATTAAGTTGATTTACACGTAATCTTTTCATTCTTTTATCATCGTTCACGAAGCGTCCTGTCAGGAATTCTGATAGACTCGTTTTCGGTTTCCCCGCAGAGGCAGGTTTGGGAATTTTTTTTTTTGTTTAAGAGAGATTCGTGTTAGGTATTTTTTAAAATATAGAACTACTTAGGTTACGTTAGTAAAAATTACGTTTATCATGTACTTTTGTAACTTTTTTGATCGGCTTGTAATGATCTAAGGAAAGTCTGTCGAAATTACCTCAAAAGAAGCAAAGAAACAGCGGTACGAAAATATAAAATATTGCTAATTTTTACAATGTTTCGGTATGGAATTTCTCTATAAATATTATTGGTTAATCGACTTTCTTGGACTGAATTAAGTTTTTTTTTGTGACAAATAAAGAAGAAAAATAAATAAAAATTCGGTTGCAGATTAAGGGCATGTGATACCGACGAAACCGGTAAAAAACGGTTTCGCTATTTTTTCCGCGCCTATTAATATTTCAGACAAAAGGAAATTAGGTTTGCATGTATCTATATATAGTCTACAAAACCAAATTTGCTTTTGTCCAAAATATTAATAGCCGCGAAGAAAATAGGGAAACAGATTTGTTACCGACCGATTCTGTATCACATGCCCTTAATGTAGAAAAAATATAACTGTAGAGTTGACCGTTATACCCTGAATGAATTTAAAAATGAATAAACGTACTATAAATGAATATTATTATCTTTTTCACGTTTTCATAGGCTTATAATGACCCTAGAAAAGTCTATCGATAGGAAAGATAAGAAGTAAAACGGCAGTATGAAAATACAAAAGTCGTTAATTTTAGTAATATTTAGGGATAGAATTCCTCTATAAATTTTTTTCATTTATCATCCTTCCTGGACTGTGTCCAGTGTTTTTTTGTGTTAAGAATAAATGAAAAATATCAGTATCAGATCAGTGTAGAAAATAACATACACAAAGTTAGCAGATACGCGTCGTTCTTGTCCTGTAGAATAACATGACCGACCAGGCTCTCCGAGGTGCGTTTCAATTCTATTCTAGTAGAGTGTTCGGGATCTTCCAGGCAAGTTTTCTCCTGAAGTCCGACGACTATGTAACTGTGATACTGTTCAGTTTTTGTCAGCGCGCACAAGTAAGTTCTGCCACTGACATTGACCAGCTGGCACTGCTGTAACTTTTCGTCCGGCTTCAGTATGCCTCTGGTGAACCAAGATTTTCGGTTTTCTAGGGCCCAGTCCAGGGACGCGGTGGCACCGTTTTGACGTACAAGCACCGGCAGCATATTGTCCAGCGACAGAACGGCATGAAATGGAAAGGCGAATTTGTGTTTTTTCACCTTGTCGAGATCCTCCTCGTTCTTTGTCCAAACTCTGATATATTTTTCACTGAATACAGCCGCATATCGTTCGCTACTTTCGTCATATGTGACCTGAGTTGTGAGCCGCTCTTTCGTCGACCAGCTGCTCACTTGTTTCAGATCTTGTAGCTATAACAAAATATTTTTTAAAAATATTTTCATCTCATTATTATTATTATCAATTAAATATTAATTATAACTGAATGTTATTATAAAAAATTGTAATCAATATAATGTACAAATTAATAATAAATTTAATGAGGTAATACTTATAGTTATATTATAAATTTGGTACAATTGTAGCGAGATAAAATTTTGTTGGCAGTAATGTAACGACGGTATGTCAATGTTATCTACTACCTTATAAATATGTGTAATAATTTGTCGGTACATTCCGAAAGTGATGTTTTTACAAAGAAAAATCGTTTTCATGTTGATAAATTCGAGATCGATTTATGAAATAAAAAAGAAATTATGACCACGTGACTGCCAACCGATTATCAAGAACATAGTCGAGGAAGAACTTTAAATATTTTGCGATTCAACCTTTTTTTTGATATGAAAAATTGTTCTACAAATGCGTATGAAGTATTTCTACGGTAGTTTCGAAATTGTCGAAGTTTACCTATGTTTAATTATGTGGGATATCGTCGAGAGACGAATTGTTTATCAGTAAAGTAAATGAGCTAACCTTGTAACGAATTACGATGTTTCTTCCGAGTGTGACAATCGCGCATCCTGGTTCAGAATCTTTCTCGACACCGAGTAAACTTTGTTGATCTATCAACGGGCACAGTGTGTAGTATGAACTGAGTCTAGCCATATTTCTCTATATAAGTTCAACATGTGGTAATTGATAATAAAGAGTTTTTTGTTGATGCGCGAAAGAACGCCATGTGCCTTGTGTCGGCCGGCCCAGTCGCTCCACTGCCCAGCAGTGGCGGGTTTAGAAACTTATCTTTGATAATAGAACGAGCGAGAATGCTGTGATGTTGTGAATGCTAGAGAGAGAAGCCATTTACCCGGATATGATTTCTGCAGCGGAGGCTAAATGTACCTGTGTGAAGTTAGCCGTCCAATGTTAACTATTTTATTAGCTTTTTTTGTACACTACGGCTGTCAAATCGATGGCGCCAAGTGAGAAGATGTCTGCAGTGAAAAGGGTGGAAAGTAATACTGGTCTCGTAGTTTAGTGTGTTATGGATTCAATATCTCGTCCTTCGACCTCTAAGCGTAAGCATAATGTACTTACAAACGCTTAAAATTACAAACGCTTTCGAAACTCAACGAGAAAGAGACGGAGCACACTGTTAGCGGGCTCGTATGGTATTTGTAAGACGATCTCCAACAAAAAAAAAAATTGCTGCAATAAGACGTACAACCCTCTTGCGCCAAACGAAAACTGTTGATTTCGTGATGAAGATTTGAAGTTACCGTTGAATATAATAAAAATACATATATCACCCCTAGCAGTCAAACGCCCCTTGACACCGACTACGAAACAAGTTAAAAAACGACTGGTCGTTTTGTGCCGTTTTGGCGAGCACCGTACGACCAAAACAACGACCAGTTTTTAGGTTTAGGCTTGGTCGTATTTACTTTAACGAGCCAAAAAACGACTGCCTGTTGAGTAGACGTTACCTCGTTCGGTTTTGGGTCGATAAAGCAAAAGACGACCAAATCTAAACTGACAAAAGTGGTCGTTTTATTGCTTGTTTTATGGTCATCAAAACGGCACAAAACGACCAGTCGTTTTTGGACCAGTCGTTAGTCGACCTCTATCCTATTCGAAGCGGTCGTCGTCTCGTAGCTCACAGACGATACGGCAGTCGATTTCTTCCCAGCTAGAAAATTGACGGAACGGAGATGGAACGATGGCGGTACCAATGGTACGATATCCGTTTGACGGCACGTTTTTCTATCTGGGTTGATGTCGATCGAGACACGTGATGCCAAGCGGCCAAGAGAAACAGAGGGCAAACAGCAAACGTCGGGAGAATTTGCCAGATGCTGAGAAATCACGACGGGGCGATGGGTCGATGGTCCCCGCGGACCAGACGGGAATAGTAACGGAGTTTCCGGGTGAGGCATCGGTACCGGAACACAAAATTGAGCTGCAACAGAAGATCTTGAGAATGATTGGAGCTCGTTTTGAGACCGATAAACAAACTGCTGCGGGGTTCACAAAAACGTGGCTCTGCGTTCAGTAGAGATTTTCAGGAAAGGACTTCTAGCGGACGAGGTTACGAAGCTCTTGGAGAAGTATCTGGTGCCGGAAAATTGCACATTTATCGCGGTGCCTAAATTGAGCGAGGAAATTATTGCCGCCATTCAGGAGACTGCATTGAAAAGGGACAAACACATTGTGGAAAAGCAAGAGGGCATCACCGCAGGTCTGGCAGCGGTTGGTAGAACAATTTCGATTACGCTCAAACTTGAAGGCTCGCAAAAGATCGAATTGCTCGAAATTTTAAGTGATGGAGGTCGGCTGCTCGCCTCTTACCACCGAGAAGAGTCTCGCGCGAGGAAGAGACTGATTTTAGCAAACTTTAATACTTCGTTGAATACCACTTTGTCCAAATTCCTCTATAAGGAAGTTAACAATACAGAAAATGCTTTCTCATAGAAGGAGCTTTAGCGAAACAAAGAACATTATGAGAAAGCCGTGTTAGGTCCAGCGTAACGAATTAATTGTCTTCATTACTTTTCGTCTATAAATACTAGACTCAGGAGTTAGATTAAAAGAAGGCTAAACAAATCGGTCGTATAACCCGAAATCTTAAATAACTATATAAATTATTCGTTCCCGCTAAAAGTCAACTTGTTAACTCAGTCGGTACATTTGGCACGCAAGAGAGTCTGTTCAAAAATCGATGGTCTTCTTCTTCTTCTCTGCAATTTGGCCGAGACTCTCCGAGGTAGAGAGCGCTCGGAAAAAAAATCGATGGTCAATAATCTAATGATATCGTAAAATTAATCTAAACGGAAACTGAAAGGGACACCGCGAGAGTGGGTTTTTGGCCACTAGCGCCACGTTAGTATAAAACGACAAAAAGAACAACCCACTCCAGGTAACTTGCGATCTGCCAAGGTTCGAGTATCGACTAACTGGCGTAGATCCCAAAAATCGCTAGATCTTCCGTACCAGCACTTGGGCAACCATTAGCGAAAGGGGCCCGTAGTCATGTACCGCTGGGCCCGGATTCGCGTCGACGGGGTGTTTCGACACGGTACCTATAGCTCTCCGGAATCTTTTTAAGGTTTCTGCTATTGAATGTAGAGTTAGAAAGCGAAGAGCGATACTAGACAAAGAGATTAACTTGCGCCATGATGGAAACGAAACATTTCATTCCGCTCCTCGAATGTCGAGAAGAAAATTCCGAACCATATTTTGTATACAATTTCAAAGAACCTCCAGACAAAGGATAAAAATGAGGAAAAATAAAAAGGATAATAATTTAGTCCATCATTCAAAGGTTGCAAAAACCCGCTCATGAGAAATTTAAATGTTTTAAGAAAGTGTAAATGGAGAATTTCTTGTAACCATGAACACACTATTTCTGATTATCCTAAATCCAAGATTAATAGAAATAAGTAAAAATAACCTTAAGTAAATAATTAGGTTACATTACGATGTTAATGCCAAAAGATCATTATTATAAATTTTAACTCATGAAGGAGACGTTTATTGGTAGGTTGGGTAACTACCGGAGATGCCGGGCAAGTGCCATGCCGGCGGAGCACCACACGGGGTCTCACGCCCTTTTAAACGCTCTCAAATGACCAAAAATAATCGGCATAAAATTAAGAGAAAAACATTGAACAATTAGTAACTACCTCCGTAGATTTTACATTTAAGACATTAAGAAATTTAGTTTATAAAAGGAATTTTCTCTAACGTAAGAATAACCAGAAGCGTTCTCGTACCATTCACCAACGGAAGGACGGAAGGGCGGATAAATAACCTTCCCTCCTGTTATTATTTGAAATATCGGAAAAGGAAACAATCAATTAGAAACAACGTTACTCTTGGGACCAGAAATCTACTTGGAAATGTATATGCAGTCAAAACATTGCCCAGTATGCATACAATAAGTTTTAAAAAATGATCACAACTGACTGACTTTCACTTTCAACTCGCATTTGTCATTGACTCTTATTTATAAAAAAAATGTAAGTAATATTTTTTCAATAAGAAAAAAATCGTATTTTCGATAAAAAAAAAAAAAAATTAACGCCACACTGATCACGCACTAAACATAGATAATGTAAAATAATAATAACAGCAACAAAAAAATCACAGTAGGTATATAGTATTCTTCTTCTTCTTTCTCCTTTTTCATGGATTTACGCCGCTTGGTCAAGTTCCATGTATATAGTGTTGATCGCTGATTCGTAGCGAAACACAAAATGCTCGGGAAATCGTGCATTGAGCCCCTGTGAAATTAGCAGCGATGGCGGCATATCTCACTGAAATTTCGATATGGACAGACATTATTTTTTCCGAAGTCTTCATCTCTGAAATCGCATCGTAACAAAACCTGAAAACAGATACAGGCAACGATTCAAAGAAATTGCTTGCCAAATTTTGTCAAGAGATTTTTTGGCGATTCGGAGAACACTGGATACCTATGAAACGTGCAAAGTCCCGAGATTGCCGTGAAACGCGTAACTCCCGTCTTTTTGCCATAGCGGGCAGTCAAGAGTTAAAAACAATTGCCGAGTCACTGAAAATAATCACTGTGAGGTGATAGCGAGTCATGTAATTAATAATTGCGCATTTACTTCGCCGAATGATTCTATTGAGTGATTGGCATAGGAACAATCATATGATCAACAATATTAAACAATGAGGCCATTCGAGTCGCTCGCGAAGGTCATCGACAGCCAGAATACGTTCGGTTCATACTCATTGTCTCAAATAAAATTCGAAAGTAATATGAATTTTTCCCACATGCAAAAGGAGATGACATCTTATCGGTGTAACACGTAGAGCGAGGCGACGCACGTACGCATACAACGGTGCAGTCCGAGAATCGCTGTAACTGTCTTGAAGCGATTGATTGGGAAAATTATCGCTAACGAGTGCAGCACCTCTCAGAGGATAATTATACAAAATATAAAAATAATTATTAGTAATAAGATCATTTGAATTGAATATTTGTCAGTAAATCAACGATTAAATATTAATCCTGTAGAATCAAGTTTGATAGATAATTTTAGTGAAACCGCCGATATAAAATTATTATAAAAACTATGGATTAATCTCACGATAACCAGGGAAATTGTTTACAAATTAAAAACGTGTATTTTATTGTCAGTCGCATAGTCAACAATAGGGTATTAGTCAATATCGTCCGAGAAAAATATTGAAAGGCTTTATTTTAGAAAAGTTAAATATTTATTCGTTAAAAATCAAGAATTTATAGTGAATATTTAAACAAAGCCTATTGATGGCGGTTATAAATTTTGATAGAAATAACGTAGACAGTTCGTTCAAATATGTAAATCAATCTAATTTGAAACGAAAATTATGAGAATAATTTGTTTAATCTAGAAATTACTGCAAATTATAAAAATAAGCGGCATAAGACGTCAATACCGATCGACAATCACCACGGAAGTGGACCAGTCGATCAGCTGCTAGCTTTCTGGACGGATGAGCGGATGGAATGGGGAGCTTGGCGGCGAGCCCCCCCTCCCCTCTCCAATCAAAACAATAAAAAGAAGCTCGTCCACGAGCTGAACGTCACTATCCGCGAAAGTATTATTGTCGAAAGGTCATCTCCTCGGCGAAGTTATTACTGTCGGGAAGTTATATACGTGAAACGTAACTTGATTTGCCTTCTCATTATTGAGAGCTATTAGACATATCCGGTTGATAATTGTTAAGTCCTAATTTATAAAACTATTGAGCCTTGATAATTCAATTCCGATTCCAGTATTTTAATCAATAATCTGAATATTTCAATTCACGAATAAATCGGAGTTACATCGATACATTATTTCATCGCCACTGTTCATTTATCATCCTCGACATTGGTCATCTATTCCAACGATTTTCACAAAAAAAAATTGATGGAAAAAGGGAAGGACGACGAATTTCGATGCAAAAATGTCGTATTAGTTCGACGTAGTAAACATCGTAGTATGCATCAAGTCGAATCAAATACCGATTGGTAGGAAACAGCACGTGGTGATAATCAGCGCATATTCTGTTGAATTTGAAATTTTCGAAAAGTCAAATTCGAAACTGGGTATTGTTCTGATAAAGCGACACATGCGATAAACGTGTAATAGGGAGAGAAATCTTCTTGATCGTAGATGGAGGAAAATGCTGATCAGGACGTAACATAAAAATTGGAGACTCGTCTGGGATATTAAGAGTTTGCATGCCGAAAGAAATCAATAACAAATTTCAAATAAAATTAAGTAAAGAAATGAAAATAATTGTATGAATCATTTTCAATAAAATAAAATCAACCATTTCAATTATTGCATGGCACGACGCGTTTTTGCAATTTGCGATCCTTAACGTCGACCACGTATCAGTCATATCAAAGAAACTAATTTAAAAAAATGTTTTTGGACCATTAACTTTTATAAAAGCATGTGAAAATACGGAACAGAGTAACGACGAAGAGAGCGTTTCGTTGTTTCGAGAGACGGATAACGCTTTCTCATAGAAGAAGTTTTGCAAATACGCGTGCATGGACGCTTGCACACATACATGTATATGTGTGTATGGGAGCGGGATGTATATATATCCGGATATTATTTCGTAATCTAATTTTTCGAAGTTTTGGTCCATTCCGAACACGTTTTCATAAAAATCTCGAATTTTTTTTTTTTTGCCAAAACAAATCTTCCTGTACGAGGAAGCAAAATAATGATAAATAACTCGATCGTTCGTGAGCAGCCGAGGTGTTATTGTTTCAAATGTTTGTACCGAATATAACATAGAATTAAATAATGGTATTATCGTATTTGTAAAAAAAATGTAGATAGGTGTCAAGAAATAAGAAATTCAGACGTCTCAACTTGAGCTTAATTCGTGCATCATGTGTTGTCAGGGTTCAAAATCAATTTTCCCTAAATGTCCGTTAAATTCTGTGGGGAGTGCAGATGTTTTTTTTTCAATTCAAACTTGACCCGGCCACCCAAGAGATATTTCTCAATCTGGTTTCATCCACGCGTCACAAATCTTCCGCACAGAGGAGTCAAGCCCCCGAATAGTCCGAACAATCGGCTTGAAGCTGACAATGCACAAAGAAACTCGGGAATCCTCGTGGCGTCTTCTCTCCTCTCCGGGCTCGGATAAAGTCGTCTGTGCGGCTGCTCTCTGCTATATTGTGCAGAAAAATCTCTTAGACCTGGCCTCCTCCGAAAATGAGTAAAGACGTATCCCTCGAACGGCCTACCTGGGAAGGTGCGAGGATGTACATTGTGTCAGCACCGGACGTTCGTCCCTCGAATTCGGTGAAATAATTCACACTGGTATATTAACCTTTTAAAAAATTCTAAAAATTAAATTTAGAAGAATCAAAAATGAAGATTTCTTTAAATTTAATGACAAACACAATTAAATTTTTTAATTAAATTTAACACAATTCAACAAATTTAAATAAACAAAAATGAAGCATTTTTTTATGACGAAAAATAGAAAGAAAAAACCCGTCATGAGATTCGATAACGTAGATTAACTTCGTTCGGACAACATACAAATAAATAGACAAGATAAGCCAAAGTAGAAGTTCTTTATAGCATGCTCCTAGTAGAGCTTTTAGAGCGTTCCATTAGATCCTGATAAGGTTCGGCAAAGCCCCTGACACGAACCCGGATGTAATGCTCGCAATTTTTTACTAAGAGAGAAGATAAAAAAATCGGATATTTCTCCCTGGCCCAGCGTGGATAAAGTCGTATGTGCTGCTCTATTATATTGTGGGGAAAAATCTCTCAGTCATGGTCTCTCCAAAGATAAGTGAAGATGTATCCCCCAAACGGCCTACATGGAAAGGCGCGCGGATGTACATTGTCCATACCGAACATTCGACCCGCAAATTTAGTTAACAAATTCACAGTCTATATTATATATTATATTATGTTTAAACAAAATATATATAGTATATAGAATAGAATATATGGATATAATGTGACATTTTGTTACATGCAAGATAATTATTTTTTATTTCTGCGTTGTCGCATCGATTCGGTAAATGCGCAAATTTACAACAGCGAACCCAGCGTGAACTTTAATTTTATAGGAAATGTGTAAAGACTAGTGGTAGTAGTGAGTTTATTAACAATACATAATATGTGACAGTTTTTTATACCAAACAAACTTATCTCTATTCGTCTGTAGTGCATAGGGGGGAGCGGGGCAAAATGGGACAGTGGGGCAAAAATCAATTTTCCAATAATTTTTGGATGCTCCACTTTGTTCCAACGATACATCCGGATCTTCAACCCCATTTTGCCCCATGGACCACCATCGCCACCATTCAAAAGTTATTGGAAAATTGCGTTTTGTCTCATTATCCCGTTTTGCCCCGTTCTCCCCTATTGCCAATTGGCCATCGACCGCAGTCCTTCAGCCATGTGTAAAGATTTTTCTTGTTTTAGTAGTTTGGTTTTTCTTTTCATAAGTGAATATTATATTTTACGCATTCACGATTATTTCAGTGACGCGATTTTATCTTGTTCAATTAAGCTTATCGTTTCATATTGTATATGTAAAAAAGAAATCCGTTAAATAAGCTGGTGTTAAATACACAATAAAATGAAATCAAGTAAAATATAAAAAAAAAAATCGTTCGAACAAAATAATAATACATAGACTAGACGAGCAAAGGAAGAAGTGTGTTATGGTTTCGGAGGCTTAAAGAAGATAATTAAGATCTGTCCAATTCAATATCACGTGAACTGGATGACGCCCAGCTTGATTATGAAATGCTTTAAATAATCAAGTATTAAATAAACAATAAAAAATAAAATAAAATAAAATAAAAACTGCTTACGACATTCGACCGCGTTGATTAGCATCGCTCGAAGAAACTAATAATAAACAAACATGACGCGTAAAGGAAGAACTGCGTCATGGCTTCGGAAGCTCAAAGGAGATGATAATTGAAATCTGTCTAATTCAATATCACATGAACAGGATGACGCCCCGCTTGTTCCATCCGACGAAGCAGAAACATATAGAGACACTCGTGCGTATAGTTTCAATCTGTCGTTAATACAAGGTTGATAGTTATCAGGAGGCCGAGAGACGGAGAACGGGAAGAAATTCTTCAGAGCCGGAGGATCGCTCCGTGAGATTCTCGAAACGCCAGGGAGGTTGTATAAATCTACGTGGATGCGTCCTGTAGTTCGAACCTTCTTCTCAGCGGGTAATCGCGAGAGGCCCAGAGCATTGGAAAAGAGAATTTTCGGTTTTTGGTCCCGGGGTTCTTCTCTGTGCCAGGACCCATGCTGGGTAGGGAGTGGGGGGAAGACTATATAAGCGTCCGTAATGTACCGCGGGAACCGTCAGTCCCTTACAAACTCCGCAGCTTTGCGCGTTCGCTGTGCAGCAAACCCTCGATCGCTGCCACACTGTTCCATCGCGATTTAATTTTTGTTATTATTTTTTTTGTGTATGTGTGTTTTTTTAAATAAATTAATCCACGATGTGTTTTCGCTGGTGGTAATTTCTTCCGGATCGGGAAGGCATCGATTAATCGAACGATAAAAAAAATCATGAGTTCAGTGAAATCATCCGTTGTCTTCACGATGCATTTGAAGATTATGTTGATTATCCTCGTCTTTTTCGGTAAGCTAACAGGAGATAAATTTATCTTCGAAAGTTATATTGTAAAGTGCGTTTTAGGTGGTTTTTTTTTTTTTTTTTAATAAAATATTCACAAGAGAGTTCGCATCTCGGAGATGCATAACTGCACGCGCGAGGGAGCATGGTCTTCGGCGAAGATCCTATACGATTGAAGAATACCAATAGAAACAATAGCAATAAGCCGGATGCGGTCATAAGAGGGAGGTGCGAGCGGGAGGGCGCGCGCGAACGAATATCAAACAGACGTGGGAATGGAATACTCAAACTACTATCCCGTACTTTTCCTTTCTACAATTTTTTTTTATTTTTATTTTCTCATCCTGTCGACACACAGAAGAAATCATGGCAATGTTTGCCGGCATTGCCGGTACTAGTGTGAGGTGTGATAAAAAAAATATAATAATTAATTAATGTTAACCAATGAAATTTTAAAAATTTAACTTTTATACGGTATTTAATAGAGACAATTACTTTTGGCATCTTGCAATTTTAATACTGTACTATAATAAACAGTCATTTTTATTACTGATGAAGACGGAAGCGAAAGGAGAAATATATTAAATGTTTTTATTACGCTTTCCCAGCTCCATAGAACAACTTTGTGTATATGTGTTGGTTCATAACGCAGGCCCTAAGTAGCGAGACCCTCGTAGTAATCCTAGAAACCCGGGAAACTCGAGAGCCCGCGGAACCAATCGATCCTCTCTCCCTTGTTTGTATTGCTGGATCCACAGCCCCGAATAACCACATTTGGACCCCAGAAGTTTGTCCGGTCGCACGGGCCAGTCCCTTTTCGGCTTTCGGCTGCTTCAAAAATCTCTTCGACAAACGCACAGATGTCCAATTCACTTACTTTTCCATACCCTCATTTTCGTATGCAGCAAGCAAAAAAAAAAAGAAAAACTTTGGAAAATCCTAGAAGCGATGAAAAATCATTTGTCATAAAAACTTTTTCTTCTCTTTTTCATCTCACCGGCAATTTTTGTTTCTTACTTATTTATTTACTAAAAATTATTATTTAATTAAGGGGGGTTCCATCGACTTCAGCCAAGACTCATTGCACGTAACAGTTTTCTGATCGTTTAAAAAATTACCAGAAGCGAGTATAAAAAAATGGGCGTTTTTCATTTTTTCTAGAGAATTTTTTTTAATAAACTTTAGGAAAAAAAATGTGTATGTTTGGGATTAACGACATATTGGCAGGTGTACAACCTCTTTTACCGCGTACCGCTTGACCGTGAAACGATCGTGTGCTCAACTACTGAAGAAGTTTTCCATCTTCAGGGCCAAAGCGCCGGATGTATCGTAATGAAAATTTAATTTCTTCGGAGGAGAGTTAGTGCGTTGCATCGAGCAATCATCGCACGTAGTCCGTACTCTTTCAATAGCTCGCCCTCCCGCGCGCGCGCGCTCGTAGAATGCAATGTATGGGAAGAACCATCATAAGCATAGCTAACGTCGCTGCAACGCATTTAACCAGATTTAAGTATTTCGCGAAAAAGAATCTTTTTGTTTTCGTAAATCGTCATAATTTAACGTTGGTTATCCTTGATTTTTATCAATTTTGTTAACTTGTGTTAATTTTTCTTACTTTTTGTTAACTTGTGTTAATTTTTCTTACTTTTTGTTAACTCGTGTTAATTTTTCTTACTTTTTGTTAATTGCTATCATTTTCGATTATTTTTGTCCCACGAAAACATGTCTAGAAATGGTCCTTTTCGCCCCCCCCCCCTCCCCCCCTTAGTCCGTTTTGCCCAGATCTCTCCTAGAAGATGAAATGACGAACGTATAAGCGAGCGAGCTAGTCTCCGAAAAGCCTCTTTCATCCGGCGCACATGGAGGATAAAGATCCCCGAGAGCTTGTGTCACCTGGGTTCTCTCTCCTCTGCTAGGATAAAAGCTTAGAGAAAAGTGTCCCGCGGAGCAATGGGCCGTTCAGGTAGTAGCAGGAGGTGGGGTCTTAGGGAACTGAGATAATCCAATATAGGTGGGTATTTATCTTTTTCGTATCTGTCAGGCCCTAAATCTCCGGATGTGCCAGCGGGTGGGCCGTAGACCTACTACTACTACTACAAACTACTACTACTACCTGATCGGGATGCGGGAGATATCCTCTTCAGCTAGCTCTTTCCCCCGGGTCAGGCTCTCTTTGCTTTGCCCCGTTGCTCTCGAGGCATCACCGAACTTTCGGGGAGACCCCATGAGGCCCGGGGGTACACGGGAAAATCTTGGGGGAGATACGACACGAATTTATCACCACGGTGCATCTCTAAGTTTCAAGTTTATATCTTCGTCCCCCATACGAATTGTTTAGACCACTTCGATCATTTGTTTTATACACGCTCCGAAAGATGAAGAAAAAAAATGTCAATGACTCAAAAACTTCGTCCCTGTCGAGATTTCTCGAAACATATATTGTCATTCCATCTCGGCATTCCTATTCTTACGACTTCATCCAATTTCGTAATGATAACAATAGCGCATCATTTATTATCCCTTTTCCGTCGTGGTTGCAATCTCATGTGATATTGTGAGAAATAATAATGATAATTGTTTTGGCAAAACACAAATTTTTCTGTTTTACAGTCCAATTTCGGTATAGTAAAACAATATGATCTGTATGATCTAATAAAACAATGAATTCTTCTATAGTTATATCGGCGCTAGTGTCGAAGCAATTATGAGTATGAGATTCAAAAAGATTCATTTCAATTCCATGCAATTTCGCAACAATAACAATAACATATCATTTATTATCTTTTTCCATCATGGTTTAAATCTCATGTGAAATTGTAAAAAATAGTAATAATAATAATATTGTAAAAACAAAAACTTTCATTTTTTTCCGGTCCATTTTCAGTACAGTATAACAAGATGCACTCTATGATTCAAATAAATCAATGAACTCTTCTATAATGATAGCGGCGCTAGTGTCGAAGCAATTATGAGTATAAGAGCTCAAAAGATTCATCGCTTTCCGGTACTTTCACGTGTTGGCGCGATGTTTCTTCGTTTCTGCATTCCAATTCCTACGATTTTTTCCAATTTCGCAACAACAACAATGACATATCATTTATTATCTTTTTTTGTCATGGTTTCAATCTCGTGTGAAATTGTAAATAATAATAATAATAATATTGGCAAAACAAAAACTTTAATTTTGTCCGGTCTATTTTCAATATAGTAAAACAAGATGCACTGTATGATTCAGTAAAACAATGCACTTTTCTATAACGAGATCGTCTCTACTGTCGAAGCAATTAAGAGTAACACAGTTCAAAAGATTCATTGCTTTTCGGTGCTTCCACGTGTTGACGAGATGGTTCTTGGTTTTACAGGAATATCATGCGAGGGCGCAGTCTGGGGTCCGGACAAGGGAGATCAGTGCGAGACTGCGATAAAAGAAACGATCCTCGAAGATCGTTCTACCATTGTGGACGAGACAGGCTCCAGGCTACACTCCACTTGGTTATCTCAAGAGTGAGTATCCCTCTTCTTCCGTTCAAATCTTCGTTTTTTTCTTTCCTTTATAGTCTCTCTTCTAAACGCCTTCTTTGCCCCTTACATTGCGCACACTCGTACATATACACAGAGCGATTAATTTAGTGACGCCGTTCACGTATACATGCCCTTAAGAAAGGGGCATCGGTTATGGGTGTTCCCGGTAGTCGCGGGACACATGGTGTGAATTCTACGAAACAGACCAAACGACAGTCCTATATATGGTTTTTTTTTTGTTTCGTGTCGCACGAAAAATTTCTTTCATCCGCGCCCGACTTGTGTCTTTTTCACATCGAGTCTCATCAAATCGAGCAGCCCTGCACGGGTCTGTCGCGGATTTGAAGAAACCCTCGTTAAGTCACATATGAGGCATTCCCCGTCAATTGAGCCACGTTTTTTTTTCTGAAACCTCTCAGATATTTTTCGTAATTGGCCCCGTTTCCGTACCACTTCAGAACACCGTCTGTGATTTTTTTTTCACGTTTTTAAATCCGTCCATTTAGGAAGGTCATTTTGCTATTTTTCTTGAAAGTTAATTTTTTTTCCTTTGATGCAACACATTACATTTGGCTGCAAATTTTACATGGTAACCGGGAATGTCTGAAGAACTCTAAGAACAAATTTGCATAGCGGAAGTTGCTTCACTCGACCAGCAAAAAAATGTTGTGTGTGCCATATATCGTCGATGTGAGGCAAAAAACGTGTAAAAAGTATTCCACTTTCTTGACAATTAATTCAAGAAAAAACAAAACTACTTTTGTATCCACACTCCCTTTGCTCACTTTATCCCTTCCAAGACATTAAAATCCAAAAAAAGAACGTAAAAAAAACATCCTCTAAATATATAATAACGTGATATCGAAGAATCTGAAATAAAAAAAAATTGAGTGGAACTGTAAGGTACCGAATAGGAAACATCCGAGAGGATTCGGCAAAAAAAGTGTCTCTATCGAGAATAATGCCTCGTGCACATAAAAGAAAAAGTTCCAACAGCTCTTGCTCATGGTTTTTGGAACATTAAATGCTCTTCTCGAAGATCAACGGCTGTCTCGGTACACCTCGGAGGCGATCGTCGATGGATCTCCGTTAACGATTCCCCACCGAGCAAAATTCGATTTCCATTGCAAAACCCATTCTTGGAACAACATGCTTGGAAAAATCAGTAAAAAATGTTCCGTTCTCTAATGACAATTAATTCAAGAAATTCACTAAAATCTAGAATTTTTTTTTTCACCATCACAAAACTTCCTCTATAAGGAAGCAAAATTCAAAAGCCTCTTCTAAATATAAAATAACTTATATTTGGAAATAAATAATTAAATGGAAAAATCTGAAATAAAAAAAGAAATCCAGTCCTTTCGAACGGTACTGTAAGGTGTCCAATATGTGAGAAATGTCCGAGGGATGTCAAAAAAACAAAAAAAAGTGCCTCGATCGAGAATGCATGGTGCACATAAAAGAAGTTCTAACAGCTGTTGTTCACCGTTTTCGGAACATTAAATGCTCTTCTCGAAGATCAACGGCACTCTCGGAACAGCTCGGTGGCGATTGTCGATGGATCTCCATTAACGATTCCCCACCGAGTAAAATTCGATTTCCATTGCAAAACCCATTCCAGGAAGAAGCGTGAAGTATCCGTCGATTCTCTACACAACGGCAATCTCCATGAAACGGGTCCAGGTAAAAGAAGAGATCTCGCTTTGCTCGCCGTCGGGGTTGCCTTCGTTTCCTAAAAGCACCGAGCCGGACAATAACACCATTATTTACGAGACTGTCGCACTATTCGCGTCGACCGGTGTCCCCTTTCTACGGGCGTCTCATCTCGGGGACATCTCTTCTGCTCCCCCGCCTTTCCACGAATTGTACGGTCCTTCGCGTTCCTCGCCCTTGCAGTCCCCGCTCGGTCCCTCGCGGCCTCTGGTGAGAAGTGAAATTTTGCAGAAGGCTCTCTCGCTGCGCGGCCCACCACCGAGAGGGATTCTTGTTGTTCTAATCTCGAGAGCCCAAAAATCAACAGGGTACCTCGAACCCTCGTGACCGTTAAAACCCCCAAAATCTCTGGCTTTTCTCCCCGTTACCCGATGACCGGCAAAAGCATGCTCGACTGCAAGATGTGTGTTCCTGATAGTTCTACATTATAATTCTTACAATTCCATGCAATATTGCAACATTGCAACATTGCAACATTACAATATTGCAATATTGTAACATTGCAACATTGCAATATTGCATCAATAACGATAACTTGTCGGGAAATTACACGATATCTGGTGGATTTGTTTTAACCACAAGTCCAGTCCATATAACATATTAGTTTTTAATAAATATATTCTAATGCGTGATTAATATTCATGTTCATACGATAACAAATGTTTTTCGTTGTAATATACTTTGACATCATAAAAAATTTCTTGTACAAGGGCTTTAAAATTTTGCCCGGCTGGGACAACGCCGCCATCTTTGTCCGATGTTGATTCCCAATAATGTTTTTTTTAAGTAGTGGTGTCGAGACGCTATGACGTCTATTGATATTAATATTAATAATAATAATGATGATAATGACAACGACAATAATAATAAGAATAACAACGATAATTATTATAGTTATTATAATTGTTATTATTTTGGTTGACCAAAAACTGTTTGATTCTTGTTATTCTAATCTCAGGAGCCTGAAAAATCAACAGGGTACCTCGAACCCTCGTATCCGTTACGATGACCAGCAGAGGCACTTGACGAAACTAATTTTTTTTTTTCATCTTGTCCTTTTGCAGATGCGAGGTTCGGGCGGGACCAGAATACGTTATCAGGAAATACACATTCTTCGATAATGGTACATTCTTGCTGATGCGTCATCACTACGCCGAGGAGTCTTGCAGCGTCGCGATGTACACGGTCTCTGCACGTGGTGTAATACGACTGTTATCGAGCTCAACGCTCGCTCCTGGAGCCACGGAAGCGAGATATCAGCTGGATAGAGTGCACATCGTACCGCTGACTCGACAGGTGCGGATTTTAATGACGCATTATACATCCTTAAAAATGCTGCTGCCCACCAATACTATAAATGGTTTTTACATTCAAGGTAGCTATGTCGCTTCGGGCTCATTTCGCTGAAGTTAGAGAAAAATAAGAGCAAATTGCAAATACTTCTCGATGGTATAAAACTCTGAAAAAATGCATGCATCCTAAAGGTACAGGAAAATATTAATTTTACATAATAATAATTCCAAAATGTTATTAACAAATTAATCAAAAAATTAATTGTTTAACAAATTAGCCGGCAACGAAACTTTTTTTTTTTATGAAACTGATTCGTTCATTTTTTTGAATACGCACGCATTTTTTCAGATTTTTCAATTAGCTTTGATTTTTTTTTATATGGAAAAACTATGTGAAAAAACACGAGAATCAAAATCAATTGAAAAATCTGAAAAAATCCATACGTCTTCAGAAAAATTAACGAATAATTTTCATTAAAAAAAGAAGTTGGTTTGCCCGGTAATTTATTAAACGATTAATTTTTTCATTCATTTGTTAATAACATTGTGGAATTATTATTATGCTAAATAAATTTTTTCAGTACCTTTACGATGCATGAAGTTTTTTTTATTTTTATACCATCGAGAAGTACTTGAAATGTTCTCTTATTTTTATCGAACTTATGCGAAATGAGCGCGAAGCGACGTAGCTAACTTAACAAACGCCTATTCGTGGAAAAAAGTTCACAATTTCTTGCTTGTTGATATTATCTTTTGCTTTATCGACGAATTGTATTTGTTCAACTAAAAAGAATATAAAATACGAAGATCAATATTTTCTTTAATAAATAATTATAAAAATATAAAAAAAAGAAATTGTAAATTAACAAGAAAAGAACTTACGAACGTTCGTGGGCAATCATTTTATTTTTTATATACAAACCGTTTTTACTCTGAGGCGAATAAATGTGTAATAAAAAAAATGTCTTTTCGATCGACAGGTCGCCCAGAAGTTCAGTCATCGAGTCAACGTCTCGTGCACGCCACAGCCGAAATGGAGGCCCTACATGCCCCAGCTAGTGTACGAACAGCCGTCGAGCAGATTCACGAATTTCTTGTGGGAAGGCCCGAAGTACAACGCTTTTCAGCGTCACCACTCACCCTCGAGAAAGCATCGTGGACTCGATTGTCTCGAACCACTCGGCATAGAGTTCGGAGAGTTGCGTCTGGTGAGAGTCCAGAAGAGATCCTCGACATCCGTGGCTTTCGCTCTCGGATCCAACCGAACTCCCAGAATCGAACTTTTGCTCGGCAGCCTGCCGCCGAACGTTTATTCGAGGAAGACACATCGATCGACGTCTCTGCAGCCCACACCGCTTCTTCGAGCCGATACGGTATGTTTTATGGGTCGCTCAACGATTTCTTTTTTTTTTATTACCTCTTTAATGTAGTTGAGCGTAGATTGCGAGAGAATTGCGAACACTTCTCGATAGGATAAGAATCTGAAAAAATTAAGAATTTAGACTGTGTTGAAAATATTGATTTTTTGGTTTTGGTTTGGTTTGGTTTGGTGGAGCGATACGAGCACTCAGTCCTGCTGGACCATTGTACTCGGGCCTTGTGGGGCACTCGCGATGCCTTAATT